>JASDQU010503338.1:51915-62426 GCA_032191745.1 Picea mariana | reverse complement strand
GTTGCCTGGATCTTCACGAGTACACCCAGTTTTCCATGTTTCATGCTTAAAGAAGGTTATAGGCGACAAGATCCTAGTTCAAACTATATTTCCAGAACTTGACGAGGAAGGAAAAATCATATTGGAACCTGAAGCCATGATGGACACAAGAATTCGCCAGTTGAGGAATAGATCCATTTAGAGTATCTCATTAAATGGAGGAAACTACCGGCTGAAGATTCCACTTGGGAAGATGAGTATTTTATACAAAAGCATCCAGAGTTACTTAAGCATTGTGGACAACACTTGTCTCAAGGGGAGGGGCATGTTAAGCCCTAATATTAGTTCATTACCCCTTAATTGGGGCATATTATATTAGTAATGTTATTTTATTTATGTCATCTTTAGGCCATTAGTTGTAATTATACCTCCTAGTCTCCTATATATACCAAGGAGACATTTTCATTTTGAATCATCTTGTACTTGAACATTTAAGTGGGGTAAAAGGAGGTTGCCCCCTCGAAGAGGCTTATTATCTGAAATTATCTTTTTTTCAAGGCATTGAGTACTTTTTCTGAGGTTTTTCTATGCTATATTGGTATTTGGTTCTTAACATATTCACTTCGATATCTATAGAGACATCTCGATGCTACTCATCTAGGCTCTCTAGGTGTATGAGATGTTCTTCGATATCAAAAGTGTCAGGTAGGAGCTTAACTACCAGTATAAGGGAAGGTATTTTTCATTCAATAGGAAGGATCAACTCCACACCGTGTACTAACTGAAAAAGAGAAAAATCGGTGGAAGTCTTAACCGAGGTTCAGTATGCCCAAAGTGCAGGATAAAGCATTAGATGTGAGTTAGATTTTCTTTGGCTGATAGTTTTTTGCAAAATGGTCTTGAGATATTTGTTCACAGCCTCTACTTTTTCATTTTCCTAGGTATATTAAGGGGACGAATGACCATGTTTAAGCCCCAGTTTTGATGCTAATTCTTTCATCATTTATTTCTGAAAGTGACTTCCATGATTGGTGAAAATATCGCTTGGGATTTTGAATTGGGATATAGTTTGATTAAACACAAAAAAGTGTTGCAGTATTACCATCGGATTTTATTGTAGGCATGGCCTCTTTCCATTTAGTAAAGTATTCTATGGCCATGATAATATGTTGATTCCCCCTAGCCAAAGTTGGGTTGCAGTCCAAAAAAGATACTCCCCACTTTGTGAATGGACCGACAGTGATGAACGGGTGAAGAGGGGATGGATGAGAGTGCATATTTCGATTGAACACCTCGAAATGGTGACACTTCTTTACTGCTTCGACACAATATTTAAAAATATTCAGCCCAAAATAACCAGCTCACAATATTTTTGGGAATGTCGCAAGCCCAGATAGATTACCACCACAAGCCCCACTGTGACAACCATTAATAACAGACTCATCCTCCTTGCAAGTCAATAAATGACACAAGATATTATCTACACCTCAACGATACAAAGTTTCATCGATGTTAAGGTAGGTTTTAGCTTGATACCGTATATGTTGTCGATTGTCTCTCGACATATGCTGAGAGGACTGCAAGGTTTGAAGATAGATCAAAATGTCTCCATAAAAGGGGTCCAAAGAGGAGATAATGAAAATATTTTCATCTGTGAATGAATCAACATGAATGACGTCCTCATCTAGTCGAGGGAAGTTTGATATTAACTTGGAAAAAACTAGCGATTTCTTAGATTTCGATGAAGAAAAATCGAGGCCAAACTCTTGAAAAATGACAATCCATTTATTGCATTTCCCCCCTATGATACGCCTAGTAAGGACGTATTGAAATGGGTTGACATAAGAAACTATGATACTTTTTCAAAGAAATATATAGTGTCGTAATCTTTGAATCATGTGTACGGAAGCCAAGGTTGGCTTTTCAACATGAGAGTACGTGAGTTCAGGGATGACTAAGTTTTGACTAAGGTAGTAGACAACATGCTCATGGAGCTCATTGTCCTCCTGAACAAAAACCATACCAAGTATCCCTTCGGATGGGGTGATATAAAGCAAGTAATCTCTGTTATAGTTCGTAGGCTTCAATAGAGGTGTCGATAGCAAGGATTTCTTAAGAGCATCGAAGGATTCTTGGACTCACTCATCCCATATAAATGAAGTGTCCTTCTTTAAGAGACGCATGAAACCCTTAGTAATATTGGCATAGTTTAATATAAACTAACATAATAAGTTATCTTTCCATTGTAAACCTTTAAGCTGATGAATTTTATATGGGGGAGGAAATCAAAGTATTTCCTTAACCTTCAAAGGATCTGTCATGATCCTAGTATTAGAAACTAAGGATCCTAAAAGACGACCTGACTTAATGAAAAAGATGCACTTGTGAGGGTTTAAATGGATATGATAATAATGACATCTCTCAAAAACTAGCTGAAGGTAGTGTTGAGGGGTCCTAAATCCCTTTAACTCAGCAGTAGGAACCAAACCCACCACCGAGGCCCAATTAGACTCTGCAACGTTTAATGGTGGAATGGTTCTCTAGATCTTGCGATCCGACCAATTAATCGATGGGCTTTACATTTTCTTTTGAAGGCTTCTCCTTTGATTCAGACATTCTCTTTTTGTATTTTTCTCTTATAGGTGGGACTGATACAAGATACAAGACAGTATAAACCAACTAGGTAATCAAAGTGGGGAACTTAACTACTGGATAAGGCTGAGCTTGGGATAACCCTTTTACTCTAGCATGCAGACAATGATTCTCTACCACATGCCTAATAATAATACATTAACCTGTTGGTATTCCAAATTGACTGAGATACAATTTATCAAAAATAAAACATGCATGTGATAAATGACGGCAAGAAAAATAATCCTCTTAACTCTAATCATCCATCACATAATAACACAACGATTTACTTTTCATCATTAAATATAAGAAATATAAAGTATTGCATAAGATAAATTATCAATAGTTTTAGAATCTATTACTCGTTACAACATCCATTCATGAGATGAAATCAGAAATAATTTTTCTCCACATCCAATCATACACACTTTTTGATGAAAAACGCAAACTTGTCTCTAGTCCTAAACATGAATTCTCAATTAAGGCAGCTCTGAAATAGTTCTTAACAAAATCCAAAAATGAGGATCTTTGAAACAACCATCGACCTCTACTAATAGGTCGATCCTCCTATTTATAACATACTATTTACTACAAATAACTAGTAAAGTGCATCTAAGTAAAACAAAACTTGCCACATGGCGCTTTCTTCTATCATTCTTTCTAAGAGTCATCACAAGATCTCACTTAAGTGGGTGACTCTTCTCATACTCTGACCACTTGATGAAGAGATCCTCACATGTGTTAGCATACAGGAATATATGTTGTTCCATTGGGGATGAAAGAATCTCTCTTATCCCTACTTCTTGTGCTTGATACTTGACTATTCTGGCACTTAAATTTAGAAACATGGCCCGAGCTTTGATCGGGTGCTCCATGAATTGTCACACCTGTCCTGGCACCATGTTTGACACCTTTGTTATTTCCTTGGCATATGATGAGTCTTGTTCGACATGTGATTTGACTATTTCGCGCAAGTTGAAAAAGTCATCGAGTGTGCCAAACTCAGGGAAGCCAATGTCTTTCATTACCCGATTGATCTTGATCCAAGTTTTCTTTCACTTGTTCCATTTCTCTTGGATTTCTTGATAAGGTTCTTGATCCATTTTAACCCAATATTCGATTGATTTATTTATGCGATCGAGGAAGCTTTCTTTTAACACCTAGATGTCGTGTTCTTCTATATCTTAGCCCTATTGAACCGCATCGATATAGTTGACCCTTTCCATGGTTTGTTGTGCTTTCTCGTACCACCTTGTCATATCCTTGCACGTGGCCAGTGTCATGAGTGTGTCTTCTTGCAACTCGGCTATCCTTGTAGTGAATAGGTGTCGTTCATTTATAAATTTGTTGTAGGCCTCCTTGAATTCGGTCCCTAGGAACACTGCGGCCTATGTGGTGTCTTGGTAATATTTCTCCAAGTGGCACAAATGTTCCAATTCTTTCAAAGAAGCAGCCATCTCCTCTTCATCCCTTTTTTATCTGTCCAGGGTGGCATATGTGATTTCCATCCCTACGCCTAGAAGTTTGGATGTCTTGGAATGCTCATTGTTGATCAAAGTTTCCTCCATGGTGATGAGGATGGAGCGATCTAGAGTGATCCTCCTCTTCTTGGTGGTTCTCTGCATGATATCTTTCCTTTTCCAGTCATAAGCGAAGGCATGTATGTCAGTGACTTCATCCATGGGCTCAAAAATTTATTGATCACCCCAAGTGAGCATATTTCCTAGGTTCTTGATGGTATATATTTGTTCAAGACTGGGTTCTTGAATTTCCTCCCTGTGATCTGAAGGCCCGACTTCTATTTTTCACTCATCGAGAAGTTGATTACTAATTAAAATTGAGGCGTCGAGGGTGTTCTCGGTACTTACTTGATAATCGGTTGTTGAGACACCAATTTATTGCCTTGGGGATTATTCATTTTGTTTTTTCATTCCTAGATCATCCTTCGGACTATCTGCTTGGGTCTCTGGTTCATTGGGTAGCTCATTTCTAAGACACTCTTGACGTTTTGTCCATTCTGTGGAAGGCCCCGAATTTGAGCATCGGGAGTTGGGGAAGATGTCTTTTGTGGCTCTTTTTATTATATGATCTATACAGGGGTCACCATGGATACCTCTAGGCTCTCTTCATCATCATATATGTTTATTAATTCACAGAGGGGGTTTGGCGCATTTTCTCTCTCTGATACTCTGACTATCTTCGGCTAAGATGAAACAACCACTAGTAATCTGGCCTACGGCGTTGTTATTTCAGGGTCATCTAACCCAGCGAATTCATCAATGTCTATTAGTTCAGGGCCACTTGGGCCTGTCTGTCTTTCATCTGGGTTGTCGGTAGGGTACCCTATCATTCCTATGAGGTCTGGGTCGTCTTGCAACTCATCAATTGTTCATTCCGCATGTTCTATCATGAGAGACCCCATTTCCCGTGCATCATGTGTCATAGGGAAGCCTCTTTCTTGCATCAGAGCTAACAAGGGGAACTTTGTTGCTTCTGCCGCTATCATTTCTTCCCTGGCTCTAAGGGAATCTTGAGCCGATTTCTCTATAGTTGTCACCTGTTCATCTATGCTCATGGATTTGAACCTGGTCAATTTGTGGTTGGCCATCCTTTCCACCGCTTCGTCCCAGTCCAAGGCATTTTTTGTGAAGACTTCATCTTCAAATTTGTCATGGGCATATAGCCAGTAGGGCGACACTTGTGAGGCATGTTTTAAGACCAGACCCTTTGGGTCATTCTTATGGAATTGGTCAGTCTAGAATTTGAACTCCAATTGGCTCAACTCTTCTTGCTTGGCTTGAGTGGTGTCCTTCACCAAGTAGAAGCCTACATGGAATCCATAAGGTATAAACGGCCTCATTTTATCCTTGACCAGGGTGGCATTGTAGCCTTGCAGGATGGTGTGGTATTGTTGGACAACTGAGAGGGGGGGTGAATTAGTTTTTACCATGCTTAAACAATTATGCTTATTTTAAACTCTTCAAAAAGTACTCAATCACAATCACAATAATGCAGAGAAATAAGTAATAGCACTTTCAGCATCAGTCACACATATGAGATACACAAAGACAAATATTTCTTGAGGAAACCCATAGAGGGTAAAAACCTCTTCTTCTTTATATGATAAGTAATCTTTACATTCTTTACATTATCATACATATAAGCACCAACTCATAATAAGGCTGCAACCTCTGTTTTGCAAGATGTTACTTTTTGAGAGCACCAACTCTCTAGTTTCTCTAGCACCAACTAGAAGGAAGCACCAACTCCATGGTTTCTCTAGCACCCACTCCCTAAGTGTTCTGGAACCAACTGGATGGAAGCACCAACTTCCAGTCACATAGGCACCAACCTGTATAACAGAGAACAACAGTTCTCCCTTGCACTACTCTGCCACCCTGGTTTCTCTGGCTGCAACCAGATGGAAGCTACAACTCCCTTTGTTCAAGCACCCACTTGAACCTTTGAGGACAATAGTCCTCCCTAGTACCTCCCTACCACCCTGAAATATAAATCTTTTCTATTATGACTTATTACAGTGATATAAGGTTCTTCAATGGCGTACCAGTCTCATCACTATTCTGCTACACTACGCTGCTCTGTTTGCATCAGTGTCTTCTACACCCTTCTTGTGCCTTCTTTTATTTTGCCTTTTATGCTCTCTACGCCATGTCCCTTCAATGTACCATTCCCCTTCTATGATTTTCTGCTGCTGCACTCTGCCTTCTTCTTCACACCTCAATCACACTCAACAACAACTCCACATATCTTCCTTTTTTCGCATTTTTATTATCTCTATGCACTTTTTGCATGCAATCTCCTCCTTCCTCTTCCATTTTCTCTACCTGCAATGTCCTCCACATCAGGTTATTTTCTTCACTTCACTCTTCCACATATATCCCATCTCCTATGTGCCACCTTGTATTTCTCTTTTCTGCATCTCCTACTCATTCTGAGTTCTCTGCCTGATCATCATGGTAACTCTTCAATTTCTCTGGCGGTTTTCCCCATGCATCCATCATCACTAGGTGTTATATCAAGATTCCTCAGCTTCTCTGGTCGTTGAGACTCTTCATCTTCTCTTTCATAGACGAGATCATCCTGTAGCAGAAACCATCATTTGTTTCTAGAAGTTACACCGTGAAGTGCAACAGTGGCCCTCTGATCTTATTCAAATTCATCTGCACCATTGAATTGACTTCATTGAATCTTGCATTCATTTCGCCATTTCACACTTTGGAATTTCGACAATCCTGTTGTGTGGCATCTCGACTCTCCAAGTCGTGATCTTCGAAACTCCAAAAAAAACACTTGCCGCTTCAAGTTTTTCTCTACAGCTCTTCGACCATGTGACTACGAGAGGTGACCAAGCGCTTATCCATATAGTGCTCTCGCAATTTTGCTTTTTGGCATTTCGGCATTCCTGTGGCGATGAGTTCTTGATGCTCCATGTCCCAATATCCAAATCTCTGAAATGGAGCTTGGTTGCACTAGCTCTAATCATTTCGGCATTTCACATTTCGGCCTTTCACGATTCTTGCGATGAAGAGTCTCGTCACTTAACTCTTCCAAATCCTAGTATATGAAGCTCTGAAATGGAGTCTTTTACATTTTTTGATTTCTCATTTCGTGACTTCGGGACTCCTGTAGTAAGAGGTCTTGACATCCCCAACTCTCGGTATCTGAAATCGTCCTCCTTCTTACGGGATTTCGACGTTTTGCAGTTCATGATTCCGGGACTCCTGTGGTGAAGTGTTTTGACACTTCAACTCCTGGTATCTAGAACTATCTCCTTCTTTCGAGATTTCGTCATTTCACATTTCGCGATACCGGGACTCCTATGTTGAATTGTTTTGACACTTCAACTCCCTATATCTGGGACTCCGAAATGGATTTTTTTCCCAGTCTATAAAACTCTTGTTGATGTGCCTCTTTTGGGATTTCAGGATTCCAGATTTCGCAACTCCAGGACTCCTGTGTTGAAGAGTCTCAAATCTTGACTTCTCAATCTCCTAGTATCCGAAACTCCGAAATGGAGTTAGATCAACGTATTCTGGCATTTCTCTTTTCGTCATTTCGTCATTCTATCATGAGTTGCTTCCTTGAATCCTCCAATGCCCGGTATCCGAAACTCTGAAATGGAGTTTACGCTTCTGATCTTTCCATGCAATTATCCCTGCGCTGTTGATATTCTTTGCCTATTTGTTTTCCATCAAATAAACAAGAACACTCTTGCACTCTTCATGCACCTCTACACTATCTATTCTGAGCTTACGTTGTCCCTATCTTTCCATCACTGCATACTCTGATCTTGCCATCAATGGCAGGCACATCTGCCTGAAAACATGCCAACAATCCCCCCCTTTGGCATTGATGGCAACCCTAAATGACTGTGCTAATCTGTTTGGACCTCCAACTGTAGCATCCAGTCTAGACCACTCCTTTTCTCCCCCTTTGACATAAATGTCAAAGAAAACATGCTCTCCTTGAGTTGTTGCAGTATTTTTAGGAGGTATCAGATATTTAATCAATACAAAGCTCCCCCTAATAGGATGGAATCTCTTTGGTGTGAGACGGGATGACACCTAGCTTTTGTCGGAGATATTCAAATGGTATCTTGGCTAGGGATTTAGTAAAGATGTCTGCAATCTATTCTGTGGTTGGAATGTAATGGACCTGAACAATATTATTGGTGACCTGCTCTCTCAGAAAATGGTATTTTATGGGAATATACTTGGTCTTGGAGTGGAGTACAGGATTCTTAGACACACTGATGGCACTAGTGTTATCACAATGAATTGGGATTTGTGCAATGTATTTTACCTCCAAGTCTGCAAGTGTCTGAATCATCCATAATACCTGAGTGCAATAGGTAGCAACAGCATTGTACTCTGCCTCTATAGTTGATAAAGAAATGGAACCTTGCTTTTTACTAAGCCATGCTAGTAATGAGTCACCTAGGAAGAATGCTCCTCCATTGGTGCTTTTTCTCTCATCAACACAGTTTGCCCAATCTGCATCTGAATAGGCAGTTAACTGAAAATTCTGATTTCTGGGATACCACAGACCATAAGTCATTGTTTATTTTAAATACCTGAATATCCTTTTGACAGCTAGCAAATGACTCTATTTAGGTGTAGACTGATATCTTCCTACCATTCCAATAGCATGCATTATGTCTGGGCAAGATGTTGTGATGTACAATAGGATACCGATCATTGATCTATATGAACTTTGATCAACACCAGGTGAGTCATCATCCTTACTTAATTTTCATCCAGTAACCATAGGTGTGCCTATAGGTTTAGAGTCTTCCCTTTGAAATCTTTTCAACATTTCTCTTAGATATTTTTCTTGAGAAATGAACATCCCTTTAGACCTCTGAGTAATTTGCAGACCAAGAAAAAATGACAGTTCACTTATCATAGACATTTCAAACTCAGAATCCATGGCAGAAGAAAACCATTGTACCAATGAATCCTTATTACATTCGAAGATGATGTCATCTACATAGACCAATATGATGAGTAGATCATTATCCTCTGTTTTGATATACAGATTGTTATCAATTGTTCCTCTCTTGAACCCTTTTTCTTTGAGATATGTGTCCAGTCTGTGATACCAGGCTCGAGGGGCTTGTTTTAACCCATATAAAGCTTTCTTCAGCTTGCATACTAAGTCAGGATTATCAGAAAGTTTGAAACCCTTTGGTTGTTCCATATAGACTTCTTCACTTAAATCTCCATTTAGAAAAGATAACTTGACATCCATTTGATAGACTTTAAACCTTTTATGACAAGCATAGGCAAGAAACATTCTAATCGCTTCTAATCTTGCTACAGGAGCAAATGTTTCATCAAAATCCATTCCTTCTATCTGAGCATACCATTTATAGACTAATCTTGCTTTGTTCCTGACAACTTGACCCTGCTCATTCAATTTATTCTTAAAGATACATTTGGATCCAATGACATTTTTACCTTCAAGTCTATGAACCATCTCCCACGTATTGTTTTTCTCAATCTGATCAAGTTCATCATTCATTGCTTTAACCCAATGGTCATCTTTTCTAGCTTCATTAAAATTCTTGGGTTCCAACATAGATATGAAATCTATATGTGATTTTTTGGTGTTTTTTACTAGCTTTCTCCTGGTTTGTACACCTTTGTCTTTTTCACCAATTATCTGACTTGCAGGATGATTCTTTTGAGTGATTTTGGAGGAGGAATTTGAATTTGTCTGCTGATTTGAGTTTATCTGAGTATCTGTGTCTTCATCTGATTCAGAGTCTTTGTTTTTTGATTCTTGGACCTGTTGATCTTCATCTTTAGTTGTGTGTTCTATAAAAGACTCATTATTGTACACCTCTCTTGCTGGGATTCCCTCATTAACTTTTACGTCAATACAGTCAACCATTTTATGCAGCCTCTTATTATAGCATATGTATCCTTTGTTGTTTGTATCATACCCTAGGAAGATACCTTCATCAACCCTGTCATCATATTTGCCACAGTTCTCATCATTATTCTTTATGTAACATTTACTCCCAAAGACTTTGAAGTGTTTAATTGAAGCAGGTCTCCCATACCACAGTTCATAAGGTGTCTTTTCACTTTGTGGTCTGAGGTGGGATTTGTTAAGAACATGAACTGTTGTGTATATTTCTTCTACCCAGTAGGTTTGACCAATGTTCTTCTCATTCATCATTGACCTGGCCATTTCTTGCACTATTATGTTTTGCCTCTCAACTACTCCATTTTGTTGTGGAGTTCTTGGGATGGTGTATTCTCTCTTGATCCCATGCTTATCACAGAATTCCTTAAAGTCACTTGACATAACCTCTCCTCCTCGGTCTAATCTTACTACCTTTAACCTCTTGCATGTTTGAGTCTCAGTTAAAG
>JASDQU010503338.1:35683-46639 GCA_032191745.1 Picea mariana | reverse complement strand
TAGGTCAAAACTAATGTTGCAGCGTTGTCTACTCATTGACTGTTGATTGTTTCTTGACCTCCTTAATTGCATGTCCCTAGACTTCATTTGGCAATTTGCAATCTGTGAAGGTTTGTTACTTGGCTATATCATTCTTTGTTGTGGCAAGTATTTATTCCTTTGAAATCTTAATTGCTCATGTCTAAGTCTTAAGGAACAATTTACAGCTTTGTGACCAAAGTTAGAACAGAAGAAACAATAGCCATAGAAAAGTTCTTTGTACCTGAAAGATGGTTGTCTTCTTTGAGAAAATCGATTTCTTCTATGCTGATGACGTCTTTCAGTAGGGAGCACATTATTTCTTTATTCTATAGATTCAGTCCTGGCATCTTTTTCTTTACTCATCCTGGGTGGTTGATTGTCTTCCTTTGTCTCTGTAGGTTTTTTGTTGTCATTGGTTGTATAATTGACAAACTTGATGGGTTCTTCATTTCTTGGCTTACCACTACTTGATTCCTCTTCATAACCCAAACTAGTTTTCATATTTGGATTCCTTTGATGATTTAGAATGGTGGCTAATCCTTCTGAGGCTTTGATACTTGACAGATTCTGATTATACAAGGCTTGAAACTTCTCCATCTCTTTCCTAGTTTTTACTACTTGTTCTAAGGCTTCACATCTTGCCTTCTTTTCTGATAACTGTCATTTCAGAATGTCTTCAATTTTCTTTGCCTCTTCTAATTCCACTTTTAGTAGGACAAGGTCTTCATCAGGTTCTTTACTGTCTTTCTTGAACTGTATCAACAATTGTCTTTTCTTTATATTCTTAATTCTTAGTCTGTCAATCTCTTCTAGAGCACTGATCAGTTCTCCTTCCATGTCAACCACAGTTTCTTCTTCATTAGCATCACTTCCTGTGTTTTTATTATCATAATCCTCTTTGTCCATAAGTATGAAGTCATTTAGTTTATCTTCAATAGAGGAGTCATTGTCTTCATCATCTTAAGGATCACCATCATTTTTTATACAAAGACTTTTCTTCTTAAAGTTATTCTCTTTAAAGAAATTTATGTGTTTGTACTTCTCCTCATCATCACACGTATGATCCTTTCCTTTGTGGGGACATTTATTTGCAAAATGACCTATCCTACCATAGTTGAAGCATTTGAAAGGCAATTTACCTTTGTATTTGCCTGATCCCTTCTTCGGTCTCTTCACAATTTTTTCTTCAATTTCATCGAGCTTAGAATCCTCATTCTTGTCTGCTTTAAATGATGCTTCTCTAGAGGTGGGTTTATCTTTAACTATTCCCATTTCATACGCAGTCAATTTTCCTAGAAGTTGATCAAAATCCAAGGTTTTTAGATCATTAAGTTCTTCTATAGAAGAGACCTTCAGGTTGAACCTATCTGGGAGAGATCTCAAGATTTTCTTAACTAAAGAAGGTTCCTCAATTTTTTCACCAAGTGCTTTCATTGCATTTACCATTTCTTCTACTCTCAGAAAGTATTTTCCAATAGTTTCATCTTCCTTCATCTTCAACTGTTCAAACTTTATTCTATAGGTTTGAAGCTTGGCATCCTTTACCTTCTTATTACCTTCATAACTGCTAATGAGTTTGTCCCACATTTCTTTGGCATCTCCTAGGTGCATAACTTTTACAAATTCTGCTTCTGCAAGCCCACTCAAGATAGCATTCATAGCCTTGGCATTGAAGCTAAATTCTAGCTTGTCATCCTTATTAGCTAGTGCAACTAGCTTTACATAACCAATATCTACCACATCCCAGACATTTGCTCCTAAAGCCATTATGTAGGTTCTCATTCTCACTTTCCAGAAGGGAAAATTTGTTCCATTGAACAAAGGGGCCTTATTGGTTGAATTTCCTTCATGGCTTGACATGTTTAAGCTCTAGGATCTACCCTTAGATAAAAGGTCCCCTCTCTGATACCAATTGTTGGACAACTGAGAGGGGGGGTGAATCAGTTGTTACCGTTCTTAAAAAATTATGCTTATTTTAAACTCTTCAGAAAGTACTCAATCACAATCACAATAATGCAGGGAAATAAGTAATAGCACTTTCAACATCAATCACACATATGAGATACACAAAGACATATATTTCTTGAGGAAATCCATAGAGGGTAAAAAACTCTTCTTCTTTATATGATAAGTAATCTGTACATTCTTTACATTATCATACATATGAGCACCAACTTATAATAAGGCTACAACCTCTATTTTGCAAGCTTCTACTTGTTGAGAGCACCAACTCTCTGGTTTCTCTAGCACCAACTAGAAGGAAGCACCAACTCCCTNAGTTTCTCTAGCACCAACTCCCTAGTTTCTCTAGCACCCACTAGAAGGAAGCACCCACTCCCTAAGTGTTCCAACACAAACTGGATGGAAGCACCAACTTCCAGTCACACAAGCACCAACCTGTATAACAGAGAACAACAGTTCTCCCTTGCACTACTCTGCCACCCTGGTTTCTCTGGATGCAACTAGATGGAAGCTACAACTCCCTTTGTTCAAGCACCCACTTGAACCTCTGAGGACAACAATCCTCCCTAGCACCTCCATACCACCCTGAAATATAAATATTTGCTATTATGACTTATTACAGTGATGTAAGGTTCTTCAATGGCTTACTGGTCTCATCACTGTTCTGCTACACTGCGCTGCTCTATCTGCATCAGTGTCTTCTGCACCCTACTTGCAGCTTATGTTCTTTTTCCTTTTATGCTCTTTCCGCCATGTCCCTTCAATGTACCATTCCCCTTTTGTGCTTTTCTGCTGCTGCACTCTGCCTCCTTCTTCACACCTCAATCACACTCAACAACAACTCCACATATCTTCCTTTTTTCACATTCTTATTGTCTCTATACACTTTGTGCATGCAATCTCCTCCTTCCTCTTCCATCCTCTACACCCGCAATGTCCTCCACATCAGGGTATTTTCTTCACTTCACTCTTCCACATATATCCCATCTCCTGTGTGCCACGTTGTATCTCTCTGTTCTGCATCTCCTACTCATTGTGAGTGCTCTACCTGATCATCATGGTAACTCTTCAATTTATCTGGCAGTTTTCCCCACACATCCATCATCACTGGGTGTTATATCGAGATTCCTCAGCTTCTCTGGTCATTGAGACTCTTCGTCTTCTCTTTCATAGATGAGCTCATCCTCTGGCAGAAACCATCATTTGTTTCTAGCAGTTACACTGTGAAGTGAAACAGTGGCCCTCTGATCTTATTCAAATTCATTTACATCGTTGAATTGACTTCATTGAATCTTGAGTTCATTTCTCCATTTCGCACTTCAACATTTTGGCAATCCTGTTGTGTGGCATCTCAACTCTCGAAGTCATGATCTTCGAAACTTCGAAAAAAAAACTTGCCGCTTCAAGTTTTTCTCTACAACTCTTCAACCATGTGACTACGAGAGGTGATTGAGAGCTTATCCATATAGTGCTCTCGCGATTTCACTTTTTGGCATTTTGGCATTCCTATGGCGATGAGTTCTTGATGCTCCTTGTCCCGGTATCTGAAGCTATGAAATGGAGCTTGGTTGCACTAGCTCTGATCATTTCGGCATTTCACATTTCATCCTTTTGCAATTCTTGTGATGAAGAGTCTCGTCACTTGACTCTTCCAACTCCTGGTATCCGAAGCTCCGAAATGGAGTCTTTGACATTCTTCGATTTCGTATTTCACGAGTTCGGGTTTCGTGACTTTGGGACTCCTATAGTAAGAGGTCTTGACATCCCCAACTCCCAGTATCCGAAATCATCCTCCTTCTTCCAGGATTTCAGCATTTCGCATTTCGCGATTTCGGGACTCTTGTTGTGAAGTGTTTTGACACTTCAACTCCTAGTATCCGGAACTGTCTCCTGCTTTCGGGATTTCGGCGTTTCGCATTTCGCGATACCGGGACTCCTGTGGTGAAGTGTTTTGAAACTTCAACTCTCGGTATCTAGGACTCTGAAATGGAGTTATTTCCCGGTATGTAAAACTCTTGTTGATGTGCCTCTTTCGGGATTTCGGGATTCTGGATTTCGCAACTCCGAGACTCCTGTGTTGAAGAGTCTCAACTCTTGACTTCTCAATCTCCCAGTATCTGAAACTCTAAAATGGAGTTGGATCAACGTATTCTGGCATTTCACATTTCATCGTTTCGAAATTCTGTTGTGAGTTGCTTCCTTGACTCCTCCAATGCCTGGTATCTGAAACTCCGAAATGGAGTTTATGCTTCTGATCTTTCCATGCAATTATCCCTGCACTACTAATCTTCTTTGCCTACCTGTTTTCCATCAAATAAACAAGCACACTCTTGCACTCTTTATGCACCTCTGCACTATCTCTTCTGAGCTTATGTTCTCCCTGTTTTGTCATCGCTGCATACTCTGATCTTGCCATCAATGACAAGCACATTTGCCTAAAAACATGCCAATAGGTATCATATCTCTCCTACTACAAGCCGATCAGGGACATGCGCTGGAAGGAGATGTGGTGCTTCGGTGGCCCCAAACACCTTGATGTATGTGTCTTTCTCGTCCAAGTACCAGTGGCCTACCTTTGATTTCATCTTTTTGGTCACAGACGATATTCTTGGGCATTATTTATTGAAAATAATGAAATTATAAATACGTGCGATGAATTCATCGCAAATGAGGGAGTAATATTTGTTATACCTGTTCTCCCATAGGATGCTAAAATATACATGGACCGGGATCTCTGTGACATGCCAGCTCAGGTTCATGCCTGCGAAAATGTTTTTGGCACACATGACATCAAGTAAATATGAAGCCATGTAGAAGGTTAGTTTCTCTCCTTCCTTCGGTGTCTGATCCTGCTATATGAAGATGCTCAGTTTCTTAGAAATGATGGCTCCCCAGTTGAAGCTGCTCCTAGAAATGGCCACTGTGTAAGCTAGAGGCATCCATTCCTCTAAAAATATGGAGCAGTCCTTCTCCCCATATAATCAGTACATGAGATCCATCAGGTAGATGTAAGGCTCCCTTAAGTTAGTTTTCTAGTACCAGCCAGTGCTCTGGTTTGTGTACTTCTTATTTTCTCTCCACCATGAGGCCATCACCTGGCTGGTGTTGTGGAGCTCTTAGAATTTTACGATGAAATATGTGTTTAGTTTCTCCTCACGGTCTCTAAGATTGTAATACTTCTGAACCTCCACTGGAAGGAACACTCTGACACATCCACCATTGTCGTCATTGATCAAACATTTATGCATGCTCTTGTGGTCAATGAGCCACTTTAAGAGTTCGACATAGGGAAAGATAAGGGTTCTACTAGCCACCATATGAAGGTATGACTGTCGGATGTTCGGGAACACTTTGTCATCAAGCACTCTGACATCAGGATCATTGTGTGGGATGTATTCTGGGTATTCCTCCCTAATGATATTTTTAAAGATCTCTCCCCTATGCGGGAGTGTCGTCTTGGACCTTGTGCTTGCCTATGTATCTCCAAAGGCCAGAGGCTAGACGAAGACCTTCTTCGTTGATTTTTTTATGATAGGCTCTGGTATCGATGTGTATTCCAATTGTCTTATGATCCTTGGGGAGGAGCCTTCACCTACCTATGGTTCTTTTAGCTTCGGTGCCCTCAACGATCGTCTAGTGGTTGAATTTCTTGGTGGCATTGTTTCTACATTCAAAATAAATCTTCAAAGACTATGTACAAAGCAACACCGGATAAAAATATATGAATTGTAAACATGTAAAATCCACATACTTGGGTATATACCTATAAATCTTGCTAAACCTGGTTATTTGATACTCACAGGATCTCTACAGCTTTCGAATTTCTCGTCTCGCTTCTACGGATTCTCTGAATTTCCTTGTGTGGAGAATGATTCTGCTTACAACAGATCAAGATAATTTAAACTAGTGAAGAACTTACCGAGTCACATCAACCATTCAATTCGGGTGATGAGTGAAATTTAAACAAATCTATCACCGAATCTTTGTAACTTAAATTCATCATGGGTCAATGACAGAGGCGTGGGGGTGATGTGGTCTATCAGTGATTTCAAATGACCATGTTGATTATCACATGAGGTAGAAACTAATGTGGGATTTGGTATTAATTATACCCTTAAATGCATGAAATATAATCATATCTAACGCTAAAAATTCCCATCGTGTCGCTTTCTCAGTGGGTGGATTAGGAATCGAGGATGCGCTATGAACTTTTTCATCGATGTCTCTCACAATCTCTCTCACTCCGATCAATCTCATCGTACAATTTTGTTGTGGCAAAGTTGACTCAGAGGTGTGACTTAGACCTAGGGAACCAAGAATGACTTAGGGTAAAACTAGATCGTACAGTTCTCCAATCTGGAAAAGACATGTGGCATTGAATATCGATGACCTAACGCATGTACTAATCAGGGTCGAGACTTACTTTTAAAGTTGTGCATTCTAAAACAAAACTGGGATCGTCAATGCTGAAAGGTATCGGGGCTCGACGATCAGTGATAAACCTAACACATGTTTTTCTTCAGATTAGCTTCCTTGAAAAAGTCCCGATGCCAAAATGCTTCGGGGATCGGTGATCAGGAAATCTCTTTAGTGTGGTCAGAATGTTTGTTACGATCCTTTTCGGTTTTCCTCAATTCCAATAATTGTGTAGGGCATTGGCTATTGGCGATATCAATTCTTTCTTTGTTAATGTCTATTCCCCTCATCTTTTACCGATGTCGTTGAGAAATCGGCTATTGGAGATATCCTTATGCAAAAATTTGGCACAAACAAAACTTTCATCTGCCGATGCTGATGGAGATCGGTGCTCAGTGACAGAGGTTTCTCGAGTGGCTCTTTTCCTTCTTTGAATGCCTTTCGATGTTGAATCTGAGTATATCGAATGAATTTTTTTGGATTTCGATTCTTTATTTAGGCGTTAAGGATATATTTTTTTGAAGTCATGGGGTTTCATAAGTTCAAACAGACAGAAAAAAATAATGAGTGTCATTATAATAAGAAAAGGAATTTTTTTTTCACAAAAATTGAAGTTGAAACAGACAGTGCAAAGATTAAGTGGTACCCAAAAAATTAAAAATTTGACATAGGATTTTTAGGGTGTGTTGAGTGCTCAACAAATGAAAACTTACTGGGAGAAATAAAAATCTATGTTCCTTCCTCGAGCTCAGTTGATGCAAAAGTTGGTTAGGCATTTAACTGGTTTTTTATCAGAGCCTCTTTTACCCTTGCATTTGAAATTCCCCCGGTTGATGCATTTGAGCCTGCCTGTGGGATTTTCAACCTTTATTCAACCTTATTTTACTATAACCTGGATTGACGCCCCCTTTGACAAGAGTCTAGTAAAGAATTCATTGTCCCTAGGCCTTTTAATTACTGTTATTCACTATCTACAGTGTTTCTCCACTGCCAACGAACGTCCATAGCCCCAACGGAGTCACCCTGATGTCACAGACCTTGATCCACTGCCAGTGAGCATCCATATCCCCAATGGATATATCTGCATACTTGATCCTATTATGTGCTCATTTGATATAGTTGATTTTTATTTCAGCATAATGCCCTGAGTGAGTGGGAGAGGAGGACGTCTGTTATTTGAAAAAATGAGATGGTTAAAGTAAAATTTTTCTATCTCTGTCTCTGAGGTACATGTAGTCCTTTCCAACTTACCATATTTCCCTTAAGGTTTCACCAGACCACCAGGCAGACACTTTTGTATTTCTCCAAAGTTGTTCATCTGTGCAAGTTAGATAGAGAATCCCATGAAACAACTATAGGTTCCCAAACGTTTATTGTTTTATATGTGAGCGACGAGTTAGGAGAAGGGTTCGCATATCGCATGATTTGAGGTCAACCATTGTCTTGCTAAAAATAATATTCAAAAGTGCATAATTACAATAGAAAAAGACAAAACAAAAAAAATGCATTTCACAATCGACGTGTCTAAAATAAACATCATGAAAACATAAACACACACACACACACACACACATATAGTAATGGAAATATTGTTTTAGGGTTTGGAAATTCACTAGGAGGGCGTCAGGTTCCCCCCTCATATTCTGTAGTCAATACGTGACTAACCCAATCTTCTTAGCCAGCTGGAAAGGTTAGAGTCATAGATTCTAAAAATTAGAATGTTTCCCTTTAGCCTCATTTGCTCTATCCCACTTTAGGACTAAGTCTCCTACCTCAAAATTCTTCTGTTTATCCTTATGCTTATCAAACCACCTTTTAATTATTTTCTAGTGAGCTATGAAATTTGATTTATCTTTCTCCCTTTCTTCTTCTAGCATGATCAAGGTGTCAATTCTTTGTTGTATGACTGATGAGGGATTCCCTCTAGAATCCTAAGAAATTTGAAGATATGGAAGATAAATCGCGTTAGGGAGTATGACTTCCTGTCTATATACCAGAAAGTATGGAGAATTCCCTATAGCTTCCTTGGGTGTGACTTTATCGACCCACAAAGCATTATGAAGTGAATTATGCCAATTCCTCTAGTTGTCTGTAATTGTTTTCTTTAATGTTCTCACTAGGTTCTTATTAGTTGATTCTGCCACTCTGTTTCCCTGTGGATAATAGTTTACAGATTATCTAACTATGATTCCTTTTTCCAGAGAAAAATGTGTTAATAAGGTGGAAGAAAAGTAATTTGCATTATCAAAAACAAGGACAGAAGGCACACTGAACCTTGTGATCAATTGTTGTTCTATGAATTGGATCACCACCTTCTCGTTTATGTGAGTTAGAGGGATGGCCTCTGCCCATTTCTTGAAATAATATGTGGCATTCAGTATGTATCTATGATGTTTTGACGAACTTGGTGTAATTTATCCTATGATGTCTAACCCCCATTTCTCAAATGGCCTAGAAATGACCACCGGTTGAAGTGGGACAATTGCTCTCTTCTCCCTCCCCGTGCTTACTTGACAAGTCTTACAGTTTATAGTGTATGTGTGAGCATATCTGAATAGAGTAGGCCAATAATAGCCATCTCTCAATATTTTATGAGCGGTGTGTTGAGCACTCAACACACCCTAAAAATTCCATGTAAAATTTTACTTTTTTGGTACCACTTGATCTTTTTACATTGTCTGATTCGTCTTCATTGTGGAAAAATGTTGCATTTTCTTACCATTTCAAATATCATTAATTCTTTAAAGGTTTGCTTAAAAATATGAAAATCCACTAATTAAAACATTTAACTTCTAAATAAGACTCAACAGCTAAAATGTTTCGCCCGATGCGTCCAATTTTGGAATCGGAAAGGATTAAGCGTGAAAGAAAATCACTCGACAGAAATGAAGTAGGTGAGTGCCAATATTCATCGGCGTCAGCATATGGGAGTTTTATTTCTCAGAAAGAATCACCAAGGATATCACCAATGACCAACCCCTTCAACATTAGTAAAAGGCTAGAGGAGTAATCACTAATGAAGAAATAAATGATATCACCGATCTCCGACTTCCTAAACGTTTTCGGTATCGGGGGATTTTCGAGGACGATAATCCACAACGAAACTACATGATAGGTTTATTTCCTAAATCCAATCCCTGATACCTTTTTCGGCATCGATAGTTCCAAGTCAATATTAGAGCGTTTGACTTAAACAAAGTCTCGAGTCCAACCATTACCCACGAGTTGAGATCTCGATCTTCAGTACCATGTATCCCAAGTCAGTGATGCCATGTCAACATTGTACAATGAAATCGATCGGCTTCAAAGGTTTTTTGCAAAAGGATATCAACGAAGAATGAAAAGAAACTCGAAGAAACACTAAGTATAAAATCGAGGCTAACTTACAAGAAAATTGGACAAAGAACACAATATATTCAGATGCAAAGAGAAAATAACAATGCATTCAAGTGGTATGACCAGAATCCTTTCATCAAAATTTCGAGACTTTATATATTATTTTTCCATCAGGCTCAGGTTACATACAATAGACATTGTCTAAAACGTTCGGCCAACCAACCTGGTTACATTGAGAACATGAAAATTTTCACAAGAAAAAGGAAAAACTATCCAAATTCTACATCACGTCTGAGAATACAAAACATAGTTCACCAATCATGCCTCTTCTGTGCGCGGACTTTCTCCCCGACTGCCTCACGTTCCCTAAGGTGTTTTCATTTTTTATTCTTTCGACACCCTTTGCACTTCGTGTAGCTGCACAATCGTATATTGTGCTTTCCAAAGCTTCCTCTTGAGCCAGGTTGTGTTCCCTTCATGACCTTGTGGTGCTGACAACTCAAGGGTCTTTTCCACCAACTGTCATCGTAATTCTCTATTCTCTTGGTAAAGTTTAGCTATGGAGAGTTATTCCTACTCTAGATATTGATTAGGTCCTCAAACATTAGAACCTAAGGCTTCTGTCCTTCTTGTTCGACTCCCTCTTCCTCGACTTGTGGTTTCGACAACTTCTATATGGATAGCGTGCATTAGGAACTCCTTGGCGGATGATCATGCACACGACTCAATCTGGATTTGACTTTCGCCCCCAACTTCCTTATTCTTCCTAGGCCTTCCTCTCCTCTGTTGTATCTACTGTTGAGGAAGTGTGGCTTCCATATTGTGCCCTTCCGACGTAACTTATTCCACTTCGACCTTCGCACGGGGTGATACCATCGTTTCTGTGCAAAGGAAGGAATCTCTCTTTGAAGCCTCGGGAACACCCACTGCAAATATAAACAAGTCCCAGGCATTTTATGGAGCAATCCTGGTGCTTCGACTACCTCACAGGCCCCGTCTTGCATTTTGAGGAGTTCCCATGGTGCGACATCGTATCTACCTTATGAATGGGTGACTTGAAAAAGGCCCAAAGCAAAGAATTTGATCAAGCTGGACTCACGAGACGAGTCACCAATAGTGCATAAGCTCGGCTAGTAAGTAGAACATAGACATAACATCTAGAATTTATAACAGAGTGGGTAGTGAGTCGAAACGTGCCATGGAATACTGAATGCCTTGCGA
>JASDQU010503338.1:14399-25420 GCA_032191745.1 Picea mariana | reverse complement strand
CTTTTCTTTATGATGAAGATGAATCATTGTGTTATTATGTGATGTATGATTAGAGTAGGTGAATTATTTTTCTTGCCATTATATTATTGCATATGTGTTTTCTTTCTGATAATTAGTATCTCAGATAATAATTGGATGCTCACATGGTTAACATATTAGTACTAGGCTTGTGGTATAAAATTTTCATCTGCGTGCTTGAGTAGCAGGTTATCCCAAGCTCAGCCTCTTCCCCAGTAGTTAAACTTAATCATGTTTGTTTCCAATTTGGTTTATACTGTCTTACATCTCACATCAGTCCCACTTAAGAGAAAATACAAAAAGAGAAATTCCAAACTAAAGGAGGAGCCTTCACAAGAAAACGTAAAGCCCATCGATAAATTGGTCGAATTGCAAGATCTGGAGAAAAATTCCACTATTAAATGTTGTAGAGTCTAATTGGGTCTCGGTGGTAGATTTGGTTCCTACTTTTGAATTAAATGGATCTAGGACCCATCAACAGAATTGGCGCTAGAAGGAGGGCTGAAGAATGAATGGCTGAGTATATATTTCATATAATATTTCAGAAAGCATGTAGATTCAAGACAACCAACACACACTGAGTACTCCTGAGAAGAGTGACTCACCATAACCCGAGGAAGAATGCTTGTTCCCTAATATACCTTACGCTCTTCCTCACTAGAAATTAAATCAATTCAAAAGAATCACAAGAGCATACACCCGACAAATCGACACGTTGTATTTAGCTTTGATACCTCCTCGAAGACAAAAATTAAGCAGACCAGTGGTCAATACTCCTGATGAGGTTTTTGTGCACACGGTAGAAGACCTAATAGATTTCTCAATTACTGAAATTAAAAATCCTCTTAATATGATCCCTAAAATGCCAGTCGATGACGTCTCTAAACCAAACGATATTTCAGAAGAGGAGGAGTTTAACTCAGAATCTGAAGATATGGAAGATAACAACAACCATGATGAAGAAGGGGGAAAACCACCTCAAAAAAATAAACCTTGGTTGGCCGGAGATGCTTTGGCCACCCCAGGGTGAGTGCATAATCTTTCCTGACACCCAGAGAAGTTACTTCCTAACTTTGACCTCGAGACTTCAGGATTGCTTGAAGACCATATCAAGAAATTTATACTAGTGATCAGACTTATGAATGTCCAACATGATGACGTATTATGTAGGATTTTCCCCTATATGTTTGAGAATTCATCTTCCACATGCTATTTTAATCTGTCGACAGGATCTATAACTAGCTGGATGAAATTCCAGAAAGAATTTCTAGATAAATTTGCAGAGGAAACTACTAAGGGAGCTCTGATGGCTGAGTTGTTTTCCGCCATCATGAGTTTGAAGGAAAGGGTCAAATATTTCAATCAAATATTCACGACCATATTAAACAAGTTTCAGCCCAAAGCTAAATCAACTCAGGATTTGCAAAACAAATTTTATGCTAATGCGCTCCCAACTTCTATTTCCATGTTTGTGAAGAGGGTTGCCAGACGAACCTTAGCTGAGAATTTTGAAGAAGCCAAAATGATAGAATTCTAGATGAAAGGGTGTAAAGAAGGCCACGTCTCTTTAGTTAAGAAAGAAGTTCAACCTCCTCCCAATAGAGGGCTGCTTTTGACTAGACTACCAGGAAAACAAGCAGAGCAGACTCCCGACAAGGGTAATGGAGACATAGAATATCTACAACGCATGGTTAATAAATTATCAAATCAGATCATAGACATGAAAAGAAGTGCAGGGGAGGTAAACCAAGGAAAAAGGCCCTATAAGCCTTTATTCAAAAGGAAGCCACCATTCAAATAAATTGAACCTCCCCCAACAAACTTAAATATCGATCTAGGAAACATGGCATCTGATTCTTTCTATACCTACCATCAAGAAAACCACTCTGAAAGAGACTTTCCTCAATGGGTGCATGCCATGAATTTGATGGCCAACTGGTTTTTAGATGAGGTTTCCCTAACCGAACAACCAAGCAATTCGGTTATGAATGTTGTCGATCAGGAAGAAATTGATCCATCGGAAGATACAACCATGTTGATATAGGATCCTTACCTAATTATTCCTTTCAATGACTTATTTTAGGATCAAGAACCACTTTCATAAGTCTCAGTTGCACAAACGCTAAGTAAGGGTCCACTTGTTTCAAAATATCCTACTACTACCCAAAACCTAGGAGGGAAAGCGACTCCCGATCACCCAAAAGAACCTTTTGCTCCCCGTAAGAACCCTATAAGCGTCCATACCCGAGAGTCATCCAAACTTGATTACAACGTAGTTGAAGATTTGAAGAAGTTGAAGTATAATATATCAGTTATGGACATTTGTAGGATCCCTCAGCAAAAGGACTTCCTATTACAGGATTTGAAATCAGTATAAAATCCCACGATAAGCACTGACCTAGGAAGAAATCTAACTTCCACAGATCTAGTAAATAAACCAACTGTGAATACCTCCTCGAAAGATAAGAAGGGAAAACCCCTTGTCCCGCCATTCCTTTTAACATTTGAATTTTTCAACAGGAACCTCCACAATTGTTTAGTCGATCCGGGAGCATCTTCCAACGTTATGAATTTGTCTATTTCCAATAAATTAAATGTCGTTCCTCTAAAAAGTGATAAGCATGTAATACAACTAGACAAAACCCAGGTGAAGGTCATGGGAGAACTTAAAGATGTAATGATTGAATAGAGACACATCCTAAGTTTGTGCAAGTGATTGATATTATCATAGTAGATATCCCAGAAGCTTATGGATTGTTATTTAGCCAAGACTGGTCTGAGAAGTTAAATAGATACTTTAGTACAAACTGGGCACACCTTTGGCTATCACTGAAGGGATACGAGAATATGATCAGAATAGATAGGGAAAGGTATCTTAAACATATTGTCACTGATCTAGAAACCCTAAACGAACCCTCATTGACATATTTCCCTGTTCTAGGCAATTATTCATGCGATTCCTATTTAGGGAACCTCTCTCCTCTTCCATCTGATGTCCCTCTAACTCAAAAATCCAAAATGAGTTTTCAAGAGAAATCGTTGATACCGACAGAGGAAACTCTCCTCTATCAAGGACCTATGCTAGAGATCATGGAACAAAAGATAGGAGAGAAAGAAAGTAATAAGAAGGAAGAAACAGTTAACTTTCGCTCACAAGTTTGGACCATATACTTTGATGGATCTAAATCACAGGAGGGATCAGGGGTAGGGTGCATCCTCATTGATCCAAAAGGTAAACTTCATTTCATGTCTTGTAGACTGGAATTCGAATGCACAAATAACACTTCTGAGTATGAAGCTCTAGTCCAAGGGTTAAAGAAAGCCATAGACTTAAACGTCAAAGAATTGAAGGTTTTCGGAGAGTCAAAGATTATTGTTATACAAGAAAGGAATACTATACATTTCAATTCCCCACACCTAAAGAATTATCAACATGAAGTGCATAGGTTAATAGAGAATTTTGAAGCTTTCAATATTACAACAATCCCCAGAGAAAATAATATCCTTGTTGATTCCCTAGCCACAACTTCTTCAAGGTTGTCACCTTTAGAAGATTATGAAGCCTACTAGTTCACTGTGGAGCTACTCTACAAACCATAAGTGCCTAACAACATTTATAATTGGAAGGTCTTTGAAGGAGATGAATAGATCATAAATTTTCTGACTAACCAAGATAATTTCAAAGACCTAGCTATTGTCGATGAAGTATTCCAAGAACAATCGACGGAAACTGATCCTCATAGGCAACCAACTGACAAATTGATGTCTCACACAATCCTAAAGGGGCCCAAAAATGTGAAGACCGATAGTTCCTATCCCATGCATGAAACTATAAATCTTGGAACCCCAAAAAACCCAAATAATGTGAATCTTGGTGTTGACCCTTGACCAAGTTTTGAAGATTACTCCGTCATATTTGACCGTTTTTGGGACTACGATAGCTTTCCAAGAATGGAGCACAACACGAAGCGGAAATTAAGGAAGCAAGACCTATTTTTGGGTCCATTTTAGGGTTTTCGGTTGATGTAACGGGAAAGAGATGTCAGCCCGTGGGTTTACCCATGCTTAGGCCCATTTTGTAATCTATAAATAGGCAATGTAAATAGAGAAGAAGAGAGAGTAGTACATATATGTGATGTATAGCTAAAGGCTTGGTGCTAGTACTAGATATGTGTGATCGGATGTATCTTGAAGTGCTCTGTGCATGAGATTGAGAAGCTAAGTGGAAGTTGTCGTAGCTTTGTGTTGAAGTGCAAGGAAGAAGGATCTAGCGAGCTGCGCAGATATTTTGTCCTATGCGAAGTAAGGATCATTAAAACTCTGTGTTGTAATTTCTTGACCGAGATAATATAAAGAAGAATTTGTGGACGTAGCCCTAGGGTGGGGGTGAACCAAAGTAACTATGTGTATTGTTCTTTGTTCTTCAACCTAATCTGTTGTTTCCTTCTGGCTAAGTGCTTGCTATGATTAAGTAGATCTAGTTATGCTTTTTGTTGATGATATATGAATGAATGTTAGATCTGATATAAAATATGCTTACTGCTTGATCTGTTGAACCTAACCTATATATATGTGGCTAAGTACTGAACCATATTTAGTATAAGTATTGACTACGATTCTCTGTGTTATCTATGAAGTACCATATGGGTTAAATATTGACGAATGATCTATGCTAAGTGCCCTGTAAAAGATATAATCATAGAATAGTGTTCCATCAATGGTTGCAAACATCTGAGTCTTACAACCACCCCTTCCTCTACCTCGGATGAGACTTCATTTGCTTCGCAGGTGTTGCTGAAAGGGCCAGTAGTTAGCGTTTTGTTGGTGTGCTCTTGAGCGTTGAACCTCGGGTCTTCCCCTGTGCCAACAAATGGTTCTGTTGACGAGACCTAAAACTGTGATTGCTGGGAACTGAGGAAAAAGAAATGTTGTGCAAAAGAAAGCTCTGTGTGTAGATATGTTTCCCTAGTGCACAGATGTTTACTCAACTTGTGTAGCTTTGTACCAGGAATAAGGTCAGATCTGAAGAAAGGAAGATCAGATCTGAAGAAGAGAAGCGATATCTGAATGCTCTATGCTCTAAGAAAAGTAAAAGTGAAAATTGTTGAAAGAAAGAAGTTAGATCTATAGAAAAGAGGTAAGATTTGTAAGCTATGTTCTCTAATAAAGGTAAGAATAGTCAAAAGTTCTTAGATCTAGAAGCTTTGTGCTCTATAGAAAAGTGATTTTCTTTTTGTTTCTAAAGCATGGATCTAGGTATGTTTGATAGATTTTGTCCTAGCTTCAAAAGTAGGGCATTAATAGATGAAAGAAATTTTGATATGAATAGATCTGATAAGTATAATGATAGATATGTTATACCTATGCATCGAAAGAATGTCTGGACTAACAAGTGGATGCAGGATCCTAGAAAGAGTTTTTTGCAGGCTAGCTACCACGAACCTGGTGCATAGTACAGAACAAGTTGGGGAACATTTAAATGAAAGAGAGGATTAACCCTATGTTATAGCTGCAGAAGACTGGGACATCTTGCTAAGGAATTCCCTGAGAGAAAACCTAGTTGCCTCTGTAAGGCTATGGACCATGAAGTGTTGGATTTCCCTAGAATGATTGCTAGACTTGAGAAGCTGAATATGGAACAAGCAAACCCTGAAGGAAATCAAGAGACCAAGATCATAGAAGAAACCCATAAAGAATCAGAAAAGATATTACTACAGATGAAAGACACCTTGAATGATCACCGACATGTTAGGTTATCAGAGATCTTCAAAGAAAAGGAGCAAATCAAAGCAAGAATAGGGGACTTCAACATTGATTTTATTCTTGATGAAGAGACACAAGTGAAAATTATGCCAGAAAGAACTTGGGAAGCTATAGGAAAGCCTGCCATGATCCCTTCCCTAGGAGGAACAAGTTTATTCAAAGGAAAGCTAGTAAACCTATGTGGAAGGCTCACCCGGATGCCTATGACTGTTAATAAAACTTCGACAGAGGAAGACTTTGAGATTATTAAATTTTTTGAAGACAACGCCCCATTTACCATGCTCATAGGAAAACCTTGGATTGATAGAGAACAAGCCAGACAAAAGGAGGAAGAAAAATTTTTGGAACAGAAGAAGCAAGAGTTAAAAGACTTTATGACTAGAAGGATCGCACACTTGATTGAGGAACATAAGAATAGATCATAGATATTTAATATTAGAAACTCTGATGTCGAAGCTAAGATAACAATTGAGGACCCACAGAAGATCAAGTTACCTATTTTTGACACAGAAGAAGCATTGTCAAGGAACCCTAGGAAATACTTTCAACAGCGTGAAGTAACTAAGACTACAGAAGATAACCATCAGAGTGGTAAAATCATTACTGAGACAAATCTCACTGGGAAGAAGGCTAGAAAGTTAAGAAAGAAAAGGGATAATACTGTAAGGTTACAAGAGGTTCTAGAGGACACTTCGCAGTAAGAAGAATTGTAGAATTAGAGCCTCACCGAGATATCAGAACAATGAAATAGAATACTTCGCCATGATGAAACAATATATCCATTGGAACCGATATACCCGTTTGATTGCCACCCCGAACGGGCCGAAAACTAGTTATGGGTTACCACTAGATCGTTGGATAGCACCAGAATGGATAGAACGGAGTTAATGAAGGCCCCATGTCCATTGCAAGAAGACCGTTGTTGATATTACCTACTTAACTCATCATGCCATGCACCAAGAATACTTTTTTCTAACTAAGAATTTGAGCATGAAACCTGAGATTTACTTACCCTGAGATCATTGCCTTGTTCCCTTACTATTCATTATAGTCACTGAATTTTGTTTTGCACCCGAGCTAGCTGACCCAAGTTTGTATGTCAGACGAGCTCAGCGTTGCTGAGAAAATTGTTGAAGAAGTTCTAATTGATTTAATGACTGAGAGAGTCATGTCGGAGCACAGAATATCTACAGGTGTACAGGCATCGTCCTCAGGAGCACTTCCATATTCCCCCTCCACTACTCAGTCAGGACCCTCCAGACCACCTTCAGAAAGATGATCTAAGCTCAGAAATGACTTCGCCATTGTGAAAATGATCCCAAGCATCTTGCCTAAATATATCCCACCAATAAGCGGCACAGTGAATCGAGACACTGTACCCAGAGACTTCGACTATGTTATGGTCACTGTGTACCTCCTGAAAGGGGTGCACGCAGTTCATGTTGACCAGGAGAAGCTCACCATGATGAAATTTAGTGATTTTAACCTTGGAGATCGCAAGGTTTACAGTATTCTAGCCCCGCACAAGTAGTTGACTATTACAAAAGGAAAGAACCCCAAGATTGTCCCACAAGAATGGACCCATAACCTTGAATAGTCAATCCTCCTCAACGTAATAAAAATTCCACATTTTGGGAGGCATCGGGAAGTAAATGCATGCGTCAGGTTGTTGTTGTATTTCTACCACAGAGGATACCTATGGTTGGACCGCTGCATCACTGTGGACCCAATTCTGATCAATAGAATCACTGGGCTAAGAATGCAGGGCCCTGACCCTCAGGACTTTTACCCTGGAAAGACCACAGATCGCACTCTCTCCCAATGAATAAAAGACACATATGGAGATCTAGAGAAAGGCATGTGAGGTCACAAGGTAGGCTCCATTGAGAATGCAGCAATGCTCTTTGGTTTCCAGTTGATTGCAAGGAAGTTAATCCGCAAGAACAGACCCACACAGGTGACCGGATTTGTAGTTGACCTCGCAGGGAAGTGCGCGGAGGGACTACAAATGAACTGGACAAAGTACCTTATAAATCAGCTAGAGCTTGACTGTAGACAAGCACAGGACCAAGGGTATGAATTTCACTTTAGTTGGTTGCTCATGCTCATCAGTTTCATTGCTTGGGAATTTCCCGAGGGAGCCACTTTTCTGGATATTGAACCCTTCAAACTACTAGCCGCGAAGTTCTGTATGTTGTGGTACTCCAGCAACATGAAAAAGCAGTGGCAGTCCAATGTCGTCTTCCACACTTACTACACTTAATTGAAGAATTCCATCTAGTATACACCACACATCACACCCAACACACTTCATAGGTTTAGACCTTTAATGAAATTCAGTGCAGACCGTCACTTCACCTATATCACAGCACGTGCAGATGAGAACAAACAACAAATCCAGTCATATTACAAACTGACAGAAGATGACATGGAGGAGATTACCAAGGAATTGTCAGCAGACCTTGTTGCAGCAGACCCCACAAAGATGTCCGACGTGGATATCCCTGAAGCTATGCCAGATATGCCTAGACCGCGCAAGACTAAGAAGGATGTGGAAGTTCAAGATATCCACAACACATCCACGAAGACTACTTTTCTCTCACCTACAAAGGGAGGTGATGATGAAGAACTAGGGGGCACAGAAGTTGAGCAGAACAAAGGCAAGGTTACTCTGCCTAGAGATGAGGAATATCCCTCCAAGAAAAGGAAGATTACCCCACCAAATCCCTCATCCCAAAAAAAATATAAGGCCACCCATACCACGCTTAAAACTACCCTTACTCTAGATGATTTCGACTTCTTAATTGTCACATTGAATGATGTTTCACTAGAGCTCAAAGAGAATCAAGAAGCAAAGTAGGAGGAGCTATTCAAACGGATCAAAGGCGAACTAAAAGAAGTGCAACAGGCACCCCAACCTATCCAAGTAGTGTCTACAATGCCCTTGATAAGCGAAACATCAGGAACATGCAATGAGCCCACACAGTTACGCCAAATCGCTGAGAAATTCGAAGCTCAACTTTGACGAGCTCAAGAAGACATAGTGAAAAGCCACCCAGTCTTTGGCACAAGAACAAAGTGCACACAGAGAACAACGGAGGAAGGCACAATAGGAGCAGCTTGCCTTACAAGCGAAGTGGGAGGAGGAAAACGCATAGTTACAGCAGAGCAAGGACCAATTGCTAGTAGAGCAACTTGAAGTACATGAAAGGATTCATAAAGCACTTCGCTCTGTGACAATTATAGAAGTGAAGATGGAAGACCGTCTTCCACAGCAGGTGACCCAACTGGAAGAAGTAATCCAGTAACTCCAACAGTGCATCATGAATTTGGAGCTCCGCACCGTACCTGAGACACCCCAAGAGATAAGAGATCTAAGAGAGGCCACTACTCAAAGCATAGTCGACCGGTTAAAAACCTTGGCTTTGGAATGTAGGCAGTTAAGCACTAGAAGCACACAGACTTATGAAACCATCGCAGAGAATCCAGAATTGCAGACATTGGAGGCATAGCTCCAGGAAGCAAAGCAACATGCAGTGTACTACAAGCGCAGCTGAAGTCCATGACCCAAGTTGAAAGAATGAAGAGGTTCGCAGAACAACGCACAACCCAACAACAAGTACACACGCTGCAAAGTAAAGTGATGGAATTCTCTCAGTGACCGCAACCACTCCAGGAGAAGGCATGCCAATTGTTTGTTGAACTTGAAAGCCAGGAAGATGAACTCGAATAGGTTGTCATCACTACACAACAATTCTTGGAAGGACCGTCAATGACATTGTAATCTAGAAATTTATGGAACAAGAGACTCTCGCACTACAGTAGGTCAAAGAAGCTTGAGCCAAGCTCGAGGCATTCGAAGTGGAATTGATCAGACATGAGTGACTCAGGATGAGTCACAGGTGAGTGTTGGGGGCCTGTTGGCCCTTGACCAAGTTTTGAAGAGTACTTGGTCATATTTGACTATTTTTGGGACTACGACAGCTTGCCAAGTATGGAGCGCAACGCAAAGCGGAAATTAAGGAATCAAGACCTATATTTGGGTCCATTTTAGGGTTCTGGGTTGATGAAATGGGAAAGGGATGACAGCTCGTGGGTTTACCCACGCTTAGGCCCATTTTGTAATCTATAAATAGGCAATGTAAATAGAGAAGAAGAGAGAGTAGTACATCTATGTGATGTATAGCTAAAGGCTTGGTGCTAGTACTAGATCTATGTGATCGGATGTATCTTGAAGTGATTTGTGCATGATATTGAGAAGCTAAGTGCAAGTTGTCATAGATTTGTGTTGAAGTGTAAGGAAGAAGGATCTAGTGAGTTGCACAGATCTTCTATCCTATGCAAAGTAAAGATCATTAAAGCTTTGTGCTGTAATTCCTTGACCGAGATAATATAAAGAAGACTTTGTGGATGTATCCCCAGTGTGGGGGTGAACCACGGTAACTATGTGTATTGTGCTTTGTGCTTCAACTTAATCTGTTGTTTCCTTTTGGCTAAGTGCTTGTTGTGATTAAGTAGATCTAGTTATGCTTTGTGTTGATGATATATGAATGAATGTTAGATATGATATAAAAGATGCTTAGTGCTTGATCTGTTGAACCTAACCTATATTTATGTGGCTAAGTACTGAACCATATTTAGTATAAGTATTCACTGTGATGCTCTATGTTATTTGCGAAGTACCATACAGGTTAAATATTGATGAATGATCTATGCTAAGTGCCCTGTAAAATATATAATCACAAATCAATGTCCCAACTATGGTTGCAGACATCTGAGTCCTACAACCACCCCTGCCTCTACCTCAGGTGAGACTTCATCTGCTTCACAAGTGTTGTCAAAAGGGTCGGTAGTTAGGGTTTTGTTGGTGTGCTCTTGAGCGTTGAACCCCAGGTCTGCCCCTGTGCCAGCACTTAGCATAACTATATCTAAAGAGGAAATAAAGGAATATCTCAAACTGTTCAGACAATATCAAGATGTCTTTGCATGGTCTTACTGTAACACCCTTGTTTCCCCCAAATTGTAATTAATCATAGAATAGGAATTACCATGCTAATGCATGAGGAAAATGTAAATGTATTATTGTTTGAGTTGCCAATAATTGACTGTGGGGGTGAATCCTTCATAGTACTGGCCATGATATCACTAGAGGAAGAATGTGAAAACCATACAAGAGGGTTCATATATCAAATAACCCCAAAACCTCCCTTGATAAGGATGACAAACCTCCTTTGAATCCC
>JASDQU010503337.1:35021-50744 GCA_032191745.1 Picea mariana | reverse complement strand
ATAGAATAGACAGATGTATGGAAGACCACCTTCAATTCAAAAGAAGGTCTTTTTGAATGGCTGGTCATGCCCTTTGGTTTGAAAAATGCTCCAACAACATTTATGAGGATGATGTACGATATCCTATGGCTTTTCACCAATAATTTTGTAGTGGTGTATCTGGATGACATCCTCATCTACAACAAGACTTGGGTGGAACACTTGCAACATATTCAATAGGTTTTTCACACCCTGTGACAACACAAACTATATGAAAACTTGGAAAAATGCTCCTTCGGCATGGATAGGGTCCATTACTTAGGCTACATCATTGATTGGCATGGTGTGCATGTGGATCCAACCAAGATACAGGTCATCTGTGACTGTCCAATCCCAACCAAACTCAATGAAATAAAAGGATAATTTGGATATTAAACTTTATCCCCTTATGAACTTATTAATATCCAGGTGGATATCGGTGGCCATCCACCGTTTCCAACACGCTCAAAACAATTTTCTGGCAATTTTGGCAATTTACTATTTTTAGTAGTTTCTAACTTCTGGGGCCATTTTGAGGGCCTAAATGAAGGTTTTTTGGGATCGAGCTTCTCTATGTTAGCCAAAGGCTTTGATTAATCCCCCAAAATGAATCTCCTCAATGACACCTTTCCGATGGGCTATCGTGCGCCTAAAAAGAAGATCGTATGCAAAAGTTACGACCCCGGGAAGTTGATGTACTAACTTATCCAAATGGGGCCCACATGACTTTTGGCGCTTCATCTCCTAGGGTTAGGTTTTTGGATGTCTATGGTTTTTGACATTCCTGTTTATTGTAAAAATTCCTTCAGAGCCTCATTGTAATCATCTTCTTGCGAATGAACACAACCGTCACATCTCTTCTCAGAGATAAGCCGCCACCATTCCAACAAGATTGTTTTCCGCTGCATTTTATAGTTTCAGCTTATTTCCTTATTGAATAGAAAACCAATTTTACTGTATCTCCGTTATTCTGTGTTAAACATATTTTAATAATCTGTATTCAATTCGTTCTTCTCATAAAATTATAATCAGTGGTATCAGAGTGGTCTTCTCCTTGTCGTCTTAATGCATATCCTCAACAAGGCCAGGGTACAAATAATTGGGTCTCAAGCTTGTTTCTCTTGAGGAAAAAAGATCTTGCACGCCCAAGCGACCTCTCATGGCAGGAGAAAAGAAATATGATGGGACAGGAGATCCTTTGAAAAATTTTCTTGAGGAATCCCTCACGCAACAGAGGAACGAGATGATGGAAAGTTTCACTCAAATACTTTGACGACTACCAACAGGCGACGCATATTCCTCGAGCGAAGACACCACCCCCTTCAAGGTACAAATAAACTTCGATATTCCTATATTTGAAGGTTAGATAGACATAGATGTTGTAGACAAGTGGTTGAATCTACTAGAAGGGTATTTTTTCTGTCCATCACTTTTCAAATAGAGAAAATATTACTTTTTCACTCCTCAAAGTCGTTCCCCATGTCAAATATTGGTGGGAAAATTTATATGAGAAAAAGGAAACAAAGGAACCCTAATTATTTATAGTCACAGACACGTGGGACTCCTTAAAGGATTCTATTAAGGAACAATACTACCCTGTCGAAAGTTATGGAAACTTGTATACCAAATGGACCACACTACGGCAAGAAGGAGACCAAGCAGTGCCAAAGTTCACAAATATCTTCCATACCTTGCGCACCAAGTCAGGTATCAAATATTCAGAGCAACATCTGGTGCTCAAGTATCGTGGTGCTCTACATGGATACATCCAGACCAAAATGGAATTTCTAGACATCTCTTCCTTGGGCATGACCTATTGATATGTCATAAAAATCGAGCTGAAGCTCAAACAAAAGACATGACAATTTGGGTCTGGGAACCCCTCACATCAAAAGCCAGGAAGGGGTGGCCGCAACCCACAGAACAAAGGAATGAAAAAATATGGATAATATTAGGACAACCATTCCAAGTTACAAGCAAAGAAGGACACCATAAAGACAAAGAAAGATACCGGGAAGTGGTGCGACTTCCATAAGAGCCCTTGGAATAACACTGCTGACTGCACTCAAAGTAGTCACTGGAGTCTAAAGTGAAAGCCTTTGAATTAGATGTGGGTTCTGAATCTGAGTTAGAACTAGAAAGGGTAAGATAGATTATTGACACATAACCCAGTGCCACCGTTGCTACCACCAAGCTCCATCCTGGTGAACTAGATGAGCCAGAATAAGGTGAGCGCCTCTTCCATTCACATATGTGGGTAAAAGGCACCCTGCTGCACTTCATCTTTGATAGAGATAGACATAAGAACCTCATCTCAGTAGATTTCGTCAAGCGGTTGGCCCTGTCGACAACGCTGCATCCACAACCATACACCATTGGATGGCTCCGCCAAGGAAGCGAACTCCGCGTCAGCCAACAGTGTCGACTGTCGTATGACATCAACCCCTTCAAAGATGAGGTATTGTGTGATGTTGCTCCTATCGAAGTTTTTAATGTTCTTTTGGGCCAACCTTATTTATGGAAACATCATGTTGTATATGAGTCTAGGCCTCATAGTGTTATTATCACTNCTTTTGGGCCAACCTTATTTATGGAAACATCATGTTGTATATGAGTCTAGGCCTCATAGTGTTATTATTACTTTGGATAGGAAATTGTACAAGATACCCGAGGCAGTCCCTCCTAGTGATATTTCCTTGATCTCTACCAAGCAATGCAGGAAGGTCATCTCTTAAACTAGGAAAATTTTCTTCTTCGTGATTTGATCTTAGAGTGAGAGAAAGATCGCAACCACATCTAGGGCCTCCATGACCAATCTCTCCACACAACATAAGCAAGTGGATAAGGTCATGGAAGAATAATCAGATATATTATCCTCTCCTACCGGGGTACCTCTTCACTGCCAGGTCAAGTATCCCATCGATCTGACCCCAGGCGCACCGCTACCCAATGGGTCAGTATACCACCACTCTCTATTAGAAAACGAGGATATCAAGAAGCAGATCCAAGAAATTCTCCACAAGGGGCACATACATCCCAACTCATCACCTTGTGGGAGCCCAATCATGCTGGTGTAGAAGAAAGATGAGACCTGACGACTCTGCATTAATTACCGGGCCCTGAATAAAATCAAAGTTTGAAACTGGTACCTGATTCCTCGAATCGACGACCTCCTTGATCAACTCATGGGGGAAAAATACTTTAGTAAGATTGATCTGAAGTCTAGCTACCACCAGGTCCCAATAGAATAGACAGATGTATGGAAGACCACCTTCAAGTCAAAAGAAGGCCTTTTTGAATGGCTGGTCATTCCCTTTGGTTTGACAAATGCTCCAACAACATTTATGAGGATGATGCATGATATCCTACGAAATTTCACCAATACTTTTTTAGTGGTGTATTTGGATGACATCCTCATCTACAACAAGACTTGGGTGGAACACTTGCAACATATTCCATAGGTTTTACACACCCTGCGACAACACAAACTATATGAAAAATTGGAAAAATGCTCCTTCGGCATGGACAGGGTCCATTACTTAGGCTACATCATTGATTGGCATGGTGTGCATGTGGATACAACCAAGATGCAAGTCATTCGTGACTGTCCAGCCCCAACCAAACTCACTGAATTTCAGAGCTTCTTGGGCCTCACAAATTTCTATCATAGGTTTGTGTTAGGATTCTCTCATATCGCATGGGCCCTCAACCAAGTAACCAGGGGTGGAGGTAAGGAAAAATTTATGTGGGGCCTGTCCAAAAAATAAGCCTTCGATTACTTGAAGAAGCATTTGTGCTCATCCCTAGTACTTTTATTATTGGACCTACGACATCCCTTTGAGATCGACTATGCTGTGGGTGCTGTTCTCACTCAACACAACCACCCCATGGCATATCATAATGAGACACTATCATATGTTGTCCGTAAATACCCTACTTACGAAAAAAAATGTACTACATTGTGAAAGCTTGTCTCTAGTGGAGACATTACATTATTGGGAAGGATACAGTCACCCACACTGATCAAAATCCACTACAGTTCATGCAGACCCAAGGAAAATTCCAGAATGACTGCCATCAGAAGTGGTCCACATACTTACAGTAATTCCACCTCAACATAAAATATAAAACAATAAGTACCAACCGAGTTGTTTATTGCCTCAACTGACCTCTAGTCATGGCATTCACCATGGTGAATGCCATGNATCCACTACAGTTCATGCAGACCCAAGGAAAATTCCAGAATGACTGCCATCAGAAGTGGTCCACATACTTACAGTAATTCCACCTCAACATAAAATATAAAACAATAAGTACCAACCGAGTTGTTTATTGCCTCAACTGACCTCTAGTCATGGCATTCACCATGGTGATAGACTCTTTCAAACACGAGACCTCTGGATGGCCCCACCTCTACGAGACAGACCCTGACTTCTCCACCACTTACCAAATGTTGGGCGACAACTCAATGGTCGCTAGTTTCCATATTCAAGATGGGTTGTTGTGTCATCTGGGACATCTCTGTGTTCCATCAAGTGAGCATGCGAAGCTGATTTGGGAAGCTCACTACAGTCGGGTGGCAAGACACTTTAGCGTTGAAAATATAGTGGTAGTGCTATAGAAACATTTCTACTGGCCGAAACTTCGACAGGATGTCGACAAGTATATCAGGTCCTGCAACACCTGCATTATTTCCAAAACAAATACTAAGAAACAGGGCCTGTACACCCCTTTGCCTACTTCTGATAGGTCATGGGAATCCATATAAATGGACTACATGTTGGGCCTCCCTTCCACTAAGAGGGGAAATGACTTTGTTTTTGTGGTTGTTGATCGCTTTTCCAAGATGGCGATTCTATCCACCTGCAAGAAGAACATCACAACAGAAGCCACTGCCAAGCTCTTCTNNTCACTGCTGGATACCAAGCTCACCAAATCCATTTCCTTCCACCCCCAAACAGATGGCCAAGCTAAAGTCGTCAATTAGATGATCGTACATATCCTGCGCATGTAAAATTTAAAACACCCCCACACATGGGATGAGAGTATTCCCTATGTCCAACATAGATACAACTGATCCCTGCATAGTTCAACTGGCCACAACCCCTTTCAAGTGGGGTTGGGATTCCAACCATTGGGCCCCATGGATGTTGCACTACCCCTGGTGAACACCTTGGCCAAATCGTCCCCTGCTCCACCAGAAGATGAAAAAGACACCCAGTTCATTGAGCAGATCCAACACATCCACCAACAGGTTCAGGATATTCTATAGAAGTCTAATGCAAAGTACAAGCAACACCATGATCAACATCGGGTGCCACATAAGTTTCAGGTGGGAGACAAAGTTTGGTTGCACTTGCAGAAAGAACACCTTACAAGGCCCCATCAGAATATTTTCCCGCTCCATTATGGGCCGTACACCATCACCAAGGCTATGGTTGAAAATTCATTTGAGCTCAACATCCCCCCTTTCCTTGGCTTGCACCCAATCTTCAACGTGGCTCTCCTTCAGCCATATTTCCCACCATTATTGGACACCTCAAAGATAGTAGAGCAATTGACACCAACAGAGATCAACCCTGACTGCATGCAACAAGAATCTAGTGATTATATTGTGGACACACAAATAAATGGCACTCGACAACAAAGGATCAATCTTTATCGAGTCGTCAAAGCATGGCAACTCCTGCACCAAGGCAAGTGGCTCACCTGGGGCCAATTCAAAAGAAATTTCCTCATCTGATGGGGGAAACAAATTCAATGGATATCATTGATTCCTAAGGAGGGAGGATTGATCTAGGTGGATATCGGTGGGAACCCACCTTTTCCAACTCGCTCAAAACAATTTTCTGGCAATTTTGGCAATTTACTATTTTTAGCAGTTTTCAACTTTCGGGGCCATTTTGAGGGCCTAAATGAAGGTTTTTTGGGATGGATATTCTCAATGATATCCAAAGTCTTTGATTGAGCCCCAAAAATGAATCTACTCAATGATACCTTTCCAACGGGTTATCGTTCACCTAAAATGGAGATCGTATGCAAAATTTACGACCCCAGGAAGTTGATGTACTAACTTACCCAAACGAGGCCCACATGAATTTTAACACTTCATCTCCTATGGTTAGGTTTTTGTATGTCTAGGGTTTTTGACATTCCTATTTATTGTAAAAAGGCCTTCAGAGCCTCATTGTAATCATCTTCTTATGAATGAGTGTAGCCATCACATCTCTTCTTAGAGATAAGTCACCACCATTCCAACAAGCTTGTTTTTCGCTGCATTTTACAGTTTCAACTTATTTCCTTATTGAATAGAAAACCAATTTTACTGTATCTTTGTTATTATGTGTTAAGCATACTTTAATAATCTATATTCATTTCGTTCTGCTCATAAAATATAGATCATCTTCTCGCATTGTAGCCTTCTAGAACTCCACACCAATAGAAAGAACAAACATATGCCCTTTCATTTTTGCAGAATCTAACACACAAACATGCCCAAGTATCTAAAGCACTAAAAGAATCCCAACAATTCTACAAAGTATGCCATGATTCTCATCGTTCCCTTATGGTTTTTACTCTTGCTCATAAATTATGGTTTTACATGGAACACCAACGTTTTAAATCCAAATGTCATAACAAACTGAAAACTCTCTGTTATGGTCCTTATACTGTTATCCAACGGATTGGGGACAATTCTTATCACCTTGACTTCCCAAACCAACTAGGAATTCATCATGTGGTGAATGTGAATAGTCTGAAACACTATGAACCTCCATTGATGGAAGATATTGTCATCGTATCTCATCATGTCGAGTTAATCCCTGATTTCCATCCTCCCTTGCTACAACACACCATACTTGAAACTCGCTATACCACCACCTATAATAAAAAACATACCTATTACCTTGTTGAGTGCATCAGCCAAAATCCTGCTCAGGCTAAATGGTTTTTGGAAGCTACCATGCACAATAATTTTCCTCACTTACCGATGGAAGTGGGGACACTTTTGGGATTAAACAAGGAGGAATTGGGAAACCCAACAAACATCTACGTAAATCCAAAGGAAGACTGATCCAGGTGGATTTGAGAATGATAAAAAAATGATAGTCTCACACGGTGATGGAAATGACTCCATTGTGTAGATATCGATGATATATTTCCAACACAACTTGAACATACTCAAACAAATGTCGTATGAGAAAGATACAGTCTTCTAAAGTTTTGGAAAGAAAGGTAAAAATGGAAAAAGAAAGGTTCCACGTGGCATCATTGGAAGGATGACACATGGCACTTTATGGATATTGACATGGTACTATATAGACCAGCACGTGGATTGTATGAATGTTGGTGTGAAATTGTACAAATGATGACATGGTAGTATGGCAGGCTGACATGGCAGGATAGGTGGAAATATGGATAACTAACGTGGCATTGAGTGTGTGTTGACGTGGAAGGTGAGCATGTAACTACGTGGAAGAGTGACTATGAAACATACATGTCAGGGTGACTTTACTTTGACTATGCATCAAATTGGTTGAATTAGAAGGTGACACATGGCCCAATAAGAGCATGGCATGTGGCACCCCCAATTAGGCCAAAAGGGTCTATCAACTCCAAATTTGGCGGGCATAAGAATCGAAACTTTGACCTATGCACCAAAAATCAAACAAATTAACCACTGGGACATTAATAAAACGTGTTATGTTTAATGGTAAATGTTTATTTAAAGGCATGTTGTTATAAAAATGAACCAAAAATCAAAGGTTTGTGGGTTTGACCCTGTGACCTCCACTCTTATAACCAACGCGCTCGAACGTTGCGCCAACAATATCTTTTGTTATAGAAAATGGGAGTTATGGTATTTAAGTTTGGAATTATTTGTATAACCAAAAAATATTGATGGGTGTGGGATTAGATGTAAYGTACCCAACCCCCCACGGGCTRGCCAGGCTACTTCATAGCTCACTTCAGAAATGATTTCGAATTATGATAATTTTTAAATTAATAAAGATGCATGGAATATTCACTTGCAAAGATCAAGATTCATGCTACAAGATAAAATAAATTAATATAATTCCATATGGATCAATATCCAACAAGAATGCACATTATAAACATGAATCTCAATGATAATAATAAATACATAGCAGAAATAAATATATAGGTAAATGAAACCATGAAAAAGAGAACTTATCTTTAATGAAACAAATCACCAAATGGTTGCAGACCAAGGATGTTCCAACCAATCGTAGACATTGTTGTTCCAAGTCTCAACAACAATCTCACCCCCTATCCAGGGCTATGAATCCACAGGGATGGTTCTGTTGATATTATGGTAGCTGCGGGAGGTATTTACCTCCACGTGTAAACCTGACGAGAATAGAATATTTCGGAAAGAAAGAAGAAACCCTAATTAGTTGGCTAATAACCCTAGAAGACAAGTCGGCTCAAGAGGATAACTTTTATTAGGTTATTAGCCTCCAAGAGAAGAAGTCGGCTAAAGGAAATATTATATACTAAGTAAATAGGCACCCAGAATGAGAAGTCGGCCCAAACAATTTGCCAGATTTAGTATAAATATAGGAGGCCAGTCTTCATTCTGGCAGGCATTCTCAGAACTGCAGAAGCAACACTTGTGCACACTACAGTTGGCCAGTTTGTGTGCAAGTTTGGAGGAGAGCTACCGTTGTAGCTGATACAACTAGCAAATTTTGGTTTTGTCTTGGAATATCTCTTGGTTATGGTTTGGACTCTCTGATCAACTCTTTCTTGGTGCGCTATCCTTGGAGAAAGGTGCACCACCCTTTGTTTGGCTATCTAGCCTAGGGTTTTCTTCCAAAATGATTCTCTGTCAAGGTTAAGGAGCTCGGGGGTGGCTTCAACCTATGGTTGGGTGACAATAGTGATATTATCTATGGTTAAACGAGCACATCCATTATATTCTAACAGGTTATGCACCCACACCTCCTTCATTTAGTCTAACCACTTGAAGGGAGCATAGCTATAAGGATACTAAGCTCGTTGAAGAACTGCCACTAGGGTTTCTAGCAGGAGTCGTTACCAAAGCATTGCCACTAGGGTTACTAGCAGGTGCAGTTGAAGAAACCCTAACCCTCTCGTTGAGGAACCTTAAGTGAAGGGATTGACCTAATTTCTGGATAGACTAGTGCACCCTAGCCTAGCGCATCTCTTGGTACTCTAAGCAAGCAAAAACGTCAAGCTTGATTTTTTGGTCAAATATAGGGTTAACCTAGTCAAGGAAACCATGAATTACTCTATGAAGTCAGAAAACAAGTTAGATGGGGCTTCTAACTTCAAAGCATGGAAGAAAATGATTGACCTCATCCTTGCCAAGAATAAAGTGCTAGATATCGTGAAAGGAAAGATCGTGGAACCAGAGTTTGAAGAAGGAAAAGAGAAGGAACCACAGAACGTTGTAGTTATGGAGAAGTTCAAAGACAATGCCATCAATGCCATGAGTATCATAGTGGACTCTATAAAATACCACTTGATACCCTACATCTCCCATCTTGACTCATCTAAGAAGATGCATGATGCCCTAACAAACCTCTTCTCAGTCAGAAACATTGGACAAGTAATGAGTCTGAAGAATGAGCTCCGTGACATGAAGATGAATGATGATGACAAAATAACATCATACTTTGTGAGGATATCTCAATTAAGATATCAACTACAATCTATTGAAGAGATCATCTCAGAGAAATAGCTGGTAAATATAGTACTCAACGGTCTTCCCAAGACATGGGATGCATTTGCCGCAAGTATGAACACAAGGAAGGAGTATCCTACATTCGAAGAACTTTGGACTTATTGTGCACAAGATGAATCAAGGATTAGTGCAAAAGAGAAACCTCAAAACAAATACGATGATCAAGCCTTCACAGCAAGATTCAAGAATTTCAGGAACAAAAGGAAGTTTGGTTCAAGGAAGAAGCCAAATCTAGAGAAAGATATGTCAGAAATACAATGCTTCAACTGTCGAAAGTATGGTCACTACAAGAATCATTGTCCCGAGCTGAAGAAAAGGAAGGAGACACACGACGCATCAATTGTCGAAGAAAATGAACCTTCAAAGAAGATTAAGTAGGATGAAACATACTTCTTCTTCTAAGACAAGGTAAACAACACTCTTCATAGTTCTTGTACATACCATGTTTTCTGTACATATCTTGCATATCTATTTATTAGAAGATAATATGTTCAAAGAGAAACTATACTTATGGAAGAACAACAAGATAAGAATTGCTACAATTCAGACAATACACATGAAAGGATGAAGTACATCAATAACCCCTGGTAACAATTCATGTGAAAGTTATTATTAGAATCAATCTTGAAGAAACTTGGAAGAAGTAAAGACAAAAAGAAGTCAGCAATCAAGAGGAAATTGGAAAAATATTTGTGACACTTTGCCGAAGGCAATAAGGATGCAGACGAAAGCGTGGAATCTCCTATATGGAGGGAGCCGATTATATTATCAAAATAAGAACATGCATTAATGCATGAATATAGGATTAGGAGAGAGATAATCCTAAATTATATGATCCATTGAAGATGATGAAGTATCTATCCATGGTAGCAACCATGAAAAGAAGCACGTTTTCAGCGTGACTTCATAAGAAGTCTTCTTCAAAGAGAAGCCTTAAAGTAATCCATGGTTGTCCATCCACATCCATGATCCTATGATGAAAGAAAGAAGTTAGAACCTTTAGAGCATGAAATCTATAGAAAACTCCATGAACTCAAGAGCTAAAGAGAAACATGAGGAAGAACATGAAGATTCCAAGAGAGAAAGAAAAGACAGAACAACCAGTCAGTGTATCAAGAATCACAAGACTACCAGCCTGATATGAACTCACTAAAAGAAATCAAGCAGAGGAACTGCAAGTTGTGATGAAGAACAGTGTATGAAAGACTTATGAATGAAATCATTGCAAGATCCAAAACTAGAGGTTCTCCCAGATGGAGNACTATGATGATTGCTTGTAAACCAGACATACCTCTACATGAGCCAGTATATCGTCCGCAATATCCATAGGTTGGAGTCTACATGTAGAGAAACCTCAAAGTATTTGAGGTATACTAGAAAGAGACCCTTGTGTGAAGATGGAAGAAGATCTTGTATGGATTCAAACAACTTGGTGCAGAGCCTTCAATACACAACAAAAGCATGGTGAAAAGATTTCTATAACAAAGATATTGTATCAGAATTATTACTCAGAAATCCAAGATGATGGATTGCTAATACATGACAAACTCTCATAGATATGTTCCAGTTTGAGCCCTGCCATGATGTTATGAGCTAGCAGGAAAAAAAATATGAATCCAACAATGATATACTACATTGATCAGAGCTATATGAATCCTTCAGAGAAAACCAATGTTCCAGAAATACTGAAGTACATTGAGATCAAACATTAAAATCTTCGTGATGAAGTCCAGAAAAGAGAAAGTGGTGCTTCAATATATATCTCCACAGATGAGTAGATAAGTAGACATTTTGGTGAAACCTCTGTCCAAGATGAAAAATTTTGTGTACTCAAGATGGAGTTCGTGGAGACGACTTCCTTTTTGAAAAAGGAAGAGATGACTCCCAATTTGGGAGGGAGAATTGATGTGTTATTGATTTATGGACAGTCATTTTTCAAGTTCAAAAAATGGTCCAGGATGAGCAGTTCCTTTCTAGCTTGGAAAGTGGTTTGAGAAATCTGACGAACAGGCATTTTCCAGTTTGAAAAATGGACCAGATTGAATGGTCATTTTTGTAATGAAAATGGTTCGATGGATTGCTGATGTACCATAGATAGTGATTTCCATTGTGGTTAACATAAGGAATGGTCTAGGACAATCTCTCTTTTTGACGGTCACTCTTAGTAGTGGTCAAGAAGACTGGCCCACCTCATCAGATAGTCATTATTTTGAAGCTCATAGTTGTGAGCAGTTTCCAAGAATGGTCCATTTTGGAGGTTGGTGCAGGATAGTCATTTCCTTTGGAAATGGTCCGGACAGTCATTCCCTAGGGCAGATTCATTCTCTCTAGGATCCACTTTGTTTAGTGCTGGAGGAATGGCCAAGATAGGTGAATGGTCTAGGTTCAACAATCACGGACAAACATTCTGTAGGGAAGATTCATTCTCTCCAGGTTTCACTTTGTTTAGTGCGGAGGAATGGCCCAGATAGGGAATGGTCCAGGCTCGAAAATTGGAAAAATTATTATTCCTTTCTTGAGAAGTATAGTCCATATATCTCATCATTGATGTTTTACCTTTTGAGGGTAGATTCTCTTCCAGATCTCAAAGATGTGAGTGGAATAATGGCCTAGATGACTCAGTTTATATCATAACAATGTTTTATGTGCAGGTTGATATTAGATGGTATGATTGTTATGGAGACTGTATGTCTCCGAACAGTAGATGTATACTACTGTGGTGGATGTGTTCCACTAATTGTGACTATATGTCACTAATAAAGTATATGTGTGCTACTTGGTATGGTAGTGTACTACTGGATAGTAGTTTTGTACTACTATGGATAGACACAATTGTGTTCTATTGAATGAATTTGTTCCGATTGCCTTGAAGACTATTAGTTGTGTTGGAAAATGTTTAATCAAATATATGGATGATCAATGGACAGATATTTCCTCGACGGAAAATGGTCCAGGACATTTATTCTTCCAGGACATATGTCCAGTTTAGAAGAATGGTTCTTGTGTCACTCTGTGGAGTGAGTGAATTATCCAACATCATGTCTGATTACTCAGATGGAGTATGGTTTCGAGAGATGATGCAGCTGATGACACTAATAGTGATGATAGTGCTCATGATCTAGTCATGAGATAGTTTATATGACTATATTGATGCTATCAGCCAGTCAATGGTATGTTTGTGCTCAAGACCATTACCTTCAATACCTCCCTATATAGGAGTGAGTGTTGATATTATGGTAGTTGCAGGAGGTATTTACCTCCATGTGTAAACTTGACGAGAATAGAATATTCTGGGAAGCAATAAGAAACCCTAATTAGTTGGCTAATAACCCTAGAAGACAAGTTGGCTCAAGAGGATAACTTGTATTAGGTTATTAGGCTCCAAGAGAAGAAGTCGGCTAAAGGAAATATTATATACTAAGTAAATAGGAACCCATAATGAGAAGTTGGCCTAGGCATTTTTCCAGATTTAGTATAAATACATGAGGCCAATCTTGATACTGGTAGGAATCCTTAGAACTGCAGAAGAAACACTTGTGCGCACTGCAGTTGGCTAGATTGTGCACAAGTTTGGAGGACAGTTGCCGTAGCAGCTGCTACAACTAGAAAATTTCAGTTTTGGCTTGGACTATCTCTTGGTTATGGTTTGGACTCTCTGATCAACTCTTGATTGGTGCACTATCCTTGGAGAAAGGTGCACCACCCTTTGTTTGTCTATCTAGCCTAGGGTTTTCTTCCAGAATGATTCTTTGTTAAGGTTAAGGTGCTCAGGGGTGGCTTCGGCCTATGGTTGGGTGACAATAGTGATATTGTCTATGGTTAAACGAGCACATCAATTAGATTCTAACAGGTTCCAGGGTGTCACTCAGCTTCTGAAACTAGTCAACACTCAAGCTCTCACAGGATTCTCAACACATACAACAATCCAAAGTACATGAAATCTCTTCTATCCATCCTGCAAAACCGAAGAGAATGGACCCCATTATTTACCACACAGTCCCTCAGGATGTCCACCCCCTTCCAGGTCTCTAGTGCATCTGGTCAAGAATATCCATGCTGGGACTCTCAATATTTGTAGTTGTGAGCAAACACTAACACATGCCAATTCATCTCAGACATGCAATTATTAATTCATGGTTGGAATAAACCAACAATCATTGCAACCAACAAAAAAATGGATCCTCTCCAACAATTTGTTTTTCTTTCCCAAGCCAAGATCCAAATGAATGGGGAATGAGGAGTGGGTGAAAGAGTGAATGGGAAGAGAGAACATAATGAAAGGTGTCAAAAATGAGTGATTGAACCCCCAAACATACCAAATATGGGTTTATATATTTAATTGGAAATCAAGAACCACATGGCCTTCCCCAAGAAGCTCATGTAACCACTTCTCTCAATTAAAACAATTATGGGTAAATAAAATATAAAATAAATACTTAGCCGCTCAATCCCCCTCTCTTATGGAATCATAGCACCCTATAACTCTAGTCCTTGTCCGTCTAGTAGCCAATGATGCATTTATTCTTAATAATGATCAAAACATTACATTTCCTAGACACATTGGCCTTTTTAAATTTTTCCGGGCACTCTGGCCTTTTATAAATTAACAAATACATTATTTAATATGGGGGCTTAAAACCAAGGTATTACATTCCACTCCCCCTTATCTTCTCACCGTCCTCATTGCATATACGAAACATAAATCAAAATTTCAAAGTTTATTCAAAACGTTGTGGGTACTCTTTCCGCATGGCATCTTCATGCTCCCGTGTAGCATCTTCAGGACCGTAGCAGGTCCACTGAACTTTTACTAGATCTATAACTAGATTCCAGAGCATTTTGAATTTTGTGTCCAATATGCAAACTGGATTGGCCTGAAAATCTCCCTCTGTCTCTACTTGAATCAGATTCCAATCAATAACATAGTTAAGATCATGCACACATTTTTTTAGCAAAGAGACATTAAATACATTATGCACATTCATGGAAGCTAGATATGCAAGTATGTATGCAATTGACCCTATTCTGTCCAATATCACAATGGACCATAGAATCTAGCTTCTAGCTTTGTACAACTAACCAACTTCAAAGAGATCTTCTTGGGATTCACTTTCGAAAGAACATGCTCCCCCACTTTAAATTCTCTAGTTGTCCTATTCTTATCTGCATAAATTTTCTATCTATCTTGAGTTGCCTTTAAATTATGCTATATTCTAACCAGCTGGTCTTCCATATCCTTGAGAAATTTTGGCCCAAGTACCACTTTGTCTGCTAGGTTGTGCCAAATCACTGGAGTATTGCATTTCATACCATACAAAGCTTCAAATGGGATCATTTTCAATGAAGCTTGATACCCATTATTATAGACAAACTCAACCAAGTGCAAGTAATCTTCCGAGTTAGATGGATTATCCATCACATGCATTCTCAACATGTCTTTAATTACTTGGTTGACTCTCTCTATCTGCCCATCTGACTGTGGATGATGTGTTATGAACAAAATATATATAAATAGATATAATAAATAATAATTAAATATAATAATTAAACACATCATAAATAAAAGGTCATGTCTTATATAAAGGATGTGTTTATTCATGAAAGGGCACCCATGTGAGGATATATAAACAGGCCCTCATTCTCATTGTAATAATCTCATGTCATATTCATTATTTGTATTAATATTATCTTATATGGATTTTTGTGTACTATCCTATTTATATTGGATATTCTTTGTGTGAGCAAACTTTGTTTGTCTCATTTGGTATCATAACTTTGTCTCGATCCAAATTTAGCCACAAATAGAGTTTCTCCAAAATCAGGTCTTTGACCTCATATTGGACATTGGCCATTTATAAATCAAATATTCTACACATTTTCGACGAAAGTTAAAAAGTCATCCTGCACAAAAAAAAAGGAAAAAGGAGAAAAGAAAAAAAAGAAAAAAAAAAGGTTTTTCTTAAGGGGCACACCAG
>JASDQU010503337.1:16279-27264 GCA_032191745.1 Picea mariana | reverse complement strand
CATGGCATTCACCATGGTGATAGACTCTTTCGACCACGAGACCTCTGGATGGCCCCACCTCTACGAGACAGACCCTGACTTCTCCACCACTTACCAAATGTTGGGCGACAACTCAATGGTCACTAATTTCCATATTCAAGATGGGTTGTTGTGTCATCTGGGACATCTCTGTGTTCCATCAAGTGAGCATGCGAAGCTGATTTGGGAAGCTCACTACAGTCGGGTGGCAGGACACTTTAGCGTTGAAAATATAGTGGTAGTGATACAGAAACATTTCTACTGGCCGAAACTTCGACAGGATGTCGGCAAGTATATCAGGTCCTGCAATACCTGCATTATTTCCAAAACAAATACTAAGAAACAAGGCCTGTACACCCCTCTGCCTACTCCTGATAGGTCGTGGGAATCCATATAAATGGACTACATGTTGGGCCTCCCTTCCACTAAAAGGGGAAATGACTTTTTTTTTTGTGGTTGTTGATCGCTTTTCCAAGATGGCGATTCTATCCACCTGCAAGAAGAACATCACAACAGAAGCCACTACCAAGCTCTTCTTTGAACAAGTATGGGTACATTTTGGGATCCCAAAAACCATTATCTCAGAATGTGACAGTTGGTTCCTCAACACATTATAGTCGAGCCTCTAGTCACTGCTGGATACCAAGCTCACTAAATCCATTGCCTTCCACCCCCAAACATATGGCCAAGCTAAAGTCGTCAATCAGATGATCGTACATATCCTGCACATGTAAAATTTAAAACACCCCCACACATGGGATGAGAGTATTCCCTATCTCCAACATAGATACAACTGATCCCTACATATTTCAACTGGCCACAACCCCTTTCAGGTGGGGTTGGGATTCCAACCATTGGGCCCCATGGATGTTGCACTATCCCTAGTGACCACCTTGGCCAAATCGTCCCCTGCTCCAACAGAAGATGAAAAATCCACCTAGTTCATTGAGTAGATCCAACACATCCACCAACAGGTTCATGAGATTCTATAGAAGTCTAATGCGAAGTACAAGAAACACCATGATCAACATCGGGTGCCACATAAGTTTCAGGTGGGAGACAAAGTTTGGTTGCACTTGCAGAAAGAATGCCTTACAAGGACCCATCATAATATTTTCCCACTCCATTATGGGCCGTACACCATCACCAAGGCTATGGTTGACAATTCATTTGAGCTCAACATCCCCCCTTTCCTTGGCTTGCACCCAATCTTCAACGTGGCTCTCCTTCAGCCATATTTCCCACCATTATTGGACACCTCAAAGATAGTAGAGCAGTTGACACCAACAGATATCAAACTTGACTGCATGCAACAAGAATCTAGTGATTATATTGTGGACACACAAATAAATGGCACTCGACAACAAAGGATCAATCTTTATCAAGTCATCAAAGCATGGCAACTCCTGCACCAAGGCAAGTGGCTCACCTGGGGCCAATTCAAAAGAAATTTTCTCATCTGATGGGGNAATTCAATGGATATCATTGATTCCTAAGGAGGGAGGATTGATCTAGGTGGATATCGGTGGGAGCCCACCTTTTCCAACTCGCTCAAAACAATTTTCTGGCAATTTTGGCAATTTACTATTTTTAGCAGTTTTCAACTTTCGGGGCCATTTTGAGGGCCTAAATGAAGGTTTTTTGGGATGGAGATTCTAAATGATATCCAAAGTCTCTGATTGAGCCCCAAAAATGAATCTCCTCGATGATACCTTTCCAACGGGTTATCGTGCACCTAAAATGGAGATCGTATGCAAAATTTACGACCCCAGGAAGTTGATGTACTAACTTACCCAAACGAGGCCCACATGACTTTTAACGCTTCATCTCCTATGGTTAGGTTTTTGGATGTCTAGGGTTTTTGACATTCCTATTTATTGTAAAAATTCCTTCAGAGCCTCATTGTAATCATCTTCTTACGAATGAGTGTAGTCATCTTCTTACGAATGAGTGTAGTCATCTTATCTCTTCTTAGAGATAAGTCACCACCATTCCAACAAGCTTGTTTTTCGCTGCATTTTACAGTTTCAATTTATTTCCTTATTGAATAGAAAACCAATTTTACTGTATCTCTGTTATTATGTGTTAAGCATACTTTAATAATCTGTATTCATTTCGTTCTGCTCATAAAATATAGATCATCTTCTCACATTGTAGCCTTCTAGAACTCCACACCAATAGAAAGAACAAACATATGCGCTTTCATTTTTGCAGAATCTAACACACAAACATGCCCAAGTATCTAAAGCACTAAAAGAATCCCAACAATTCTACAAAGTATGCCATGATTCTCACCGTTCCCTTATGGTTTTTACTATTGCTCATAAATTATGGTTTTACATGGAACACCAACGTTTTAAATCCAAATGTCATAACAAACTGAAAACTCTCTGTTATGGCCCTTATACTGTTATCCAATGGATTGGGGACAATGCTTATCACCTTGACTTCCCAGCCCAACTAGGAAATCATGATGTGGTGAATGTGAACAGTCTGAAACACTATGAACCTCCATTGATGGAATATATTGTCATTGTATCTCATCATGTCGAGTTAATCCCTGATTTCCATCCTCCCTTGCTACAACACACCTTACTTGACACTCGCTATACCACCACCTATAATAAAAAACATACCTCTTACCTTGTTGAGTGCATCAGCCAAAATCCTGCTCAGGTTAAATGGTTTTTGGAAGCTACCATGCACAATAATTTTCCTCACTTACCGATGGAAGTGGGGACACTTTTGGGATTAAACAAGGAGGAATTGGGAAACCCAACAAACATCTACGTAAATCCAAAGGAAGACTGATCCAGGTGGATTTGAGAATGATAAAAAATTGATAGTCTCACACGGTGATGGAAATGACTCCATTGTGTAGATATCGATGATATATTTCCACTTGAACATGCTCAAACAAACATCGTATGAGAAAGATATAGTCTTCTAAAGTTTTGGAAAGAAAGGTAAAAATGGAAAAAGAAAGGTTCCACATGGCATCATTGGAAGGATGACACATGGCACTTTATGGATATTGACATGGTACTGTATAGACCAGCACGTGGATTGTATGAATGTTGGTGTGAAATTGTACAAACGATGACATGGTAGTATGGCAGGCTGACATGGCAGGATAGGTGGAAATATGGATAACTAACGTGGCATTGAGTGTGTGTTGACGTGGAAGGTGAGCGTGTAACTACGTGGAAGAGTGACTATGAAACATACATGTTAGGGTGACTTTACTTTGACTATGCATCAAAGTGATTGAATTAGAAGGTGACACATGGCCCAATAAGAGCATGTCATGTGGCACCCCCAATTAGGCCAAAAGGGTCTATCAACTCCAAATTTGGCAGGCATAAGAATCGAAACTTTGACCTATGCACCAAAAATCGAACAAATTAACCACTGGGACATTAATAAAACTTGTTATGTTTAATGGTAAATGTTTATTTAAAGGCATGTTGTTATAAAAATGAACCAAAAATCAAAGGTTTGTGGGTTTGACCCTGTGACCTCCGCTCTTATAACCAACGCGCTCGAACGTTGCGCCAACAATATCTTTTGTTATAGAAAATGGGAGTTATGGTATTTAAGTTTGGAATTATTTGTATAACCAAAAAATATTGATGGGTGTGGGATTAGATGTAATGTACCCAACCCCCCACGGGCTGGCCAGGCTACTTCATAGCTCACTTCAGAAATGATTTCGAATTATGATAATTTTTAAATTAATAAAGATGCATGGAATATTCACTTGCAAAGATCAAGATTCATGCTACAAGATAAAATAAATTAATATAATTCCATATGGATCAATATCCAACAAGAATGCACATTATAAACATGAATCTCAATGATAATAATGAATACATAGCGGAAATAAATATATAGGTAAATGAAACCATGACAAAGAGAACTTATCTTTAATGAAACAAATCACCAAATGGTTGCAGACCAAGGATGTTCCAACCAATCGTAGACATTGTTGTTCCAAGTCTCAACAACAATGTCACCCCCTATCCAAGGCTATGAATCCACAAGGATGGTTCTGTTGATATTATGGTAGCTGCGGGAGGTATTTACCTCCACGCATAAACCTTATGAGAATAGAATATTTCAGAAAGAAAGAAGAAACCCTAATTAGTTGGCTAATAACCCTAGAAGACAAGTCGGCTCAAGAGGATAACTTATATTAGGTTATTAGCCTCCAAGAGAAGAAGTTGGCTAAAGGAAATATTATATACTAAGTAAATAGGCACCCATAATGAGAAATCGGCCCAGACAATTTGCCAGATTTAGTATAAATACAGGAGGCCAGTCTTCATTCTGGCAGGCATTCTCAGAACTATATAAGCAACACTTGTGCACACTACAGTTGGCCAGTTTGTGCGCAAGTTTGGAGGAGAGCTACCGTTGTAGCTGATAAAACTAGCAAATTTCGGTTTTGTCTTGGAATATCTCTTGGTTATGGTTTGTACTCTCTGATCAACTCTTTCTTGGTGCACTATCCTTGGAGAAAGGTGATCCACCCTTTGTTTGGCTATCTAGCCTAGGGTTTTCTTCCAGAATGATTCTCTGTCAAGGTTAAGGAGCTCGGGGGTGGCTTCAACCTATGGTTGGGTGACAATAGTGATATTGTCTATGGTTAAACAAGCACATCCATTATATTCTAACAGGTTATGCACCCACACCTCCTTCATTTAGTCTAACCACTCAAAGGGAGCATAGCCATAAGGATACTAAGCTCGTTGAAGAACTACCACTAGGGTTTCTAGTAGGAGTCGTTACCAAAGCATTGCCACTAGGGTTACTAGCAGGTGCAGTTGAAGAAACCCTAACCCTCTCATTGAGGAACCTTAAGTGAAGGGATTGACCTAATTTCTGGATAGACTAGTGCACCCTAGCCTAGCGCATCTCTTGGTACTCTAAGCAAACAAAAACATCAAGTTTGATTTTTTTGTCAAATCTAGGGTTAACCCAGTCAAGGAAACCATGAATTACTCTATGAAGTCAGAAAACAAGTTATATGGGGCTTATAACTTCAAAGCATGGAAGAAAAGGATTGACCTCATCCTTGCCAAGAATAAAGTGCTAGATATCATGAAAGGAAATATCGTGGAACCAGAGTTTGAAGAAGGAAAAGAGAAGGAACCACCGAACATTGTATTTATGGAGAAGTTCAAAGACAATGACATCAATGCCATAAGTATCATAGTGGACTCTATAAAATACCACTTGATACCCTACATCTCCCATCTTGACTCATCTAAGAAGATGTATGATGCCCTAACGAACCTCTTCTCAGTCAGAAACATTGGACAAGTAATGAGTCTGAAGAATGAGCTCCGTGACATGAAGATGAATGATGATGACAAAATAACATCATACTTTGTGAGGATATCTCAATTAATATATCAACTACAATCTATTGAAGAGATCATCTCAGAGAAATAGCTGGTAAATATAGTACTCAACGGTCTTCCCAAGACATGGGATGCATTTTCCGCAAGTATGAACACAAGGAAGGAGTATCCTACATTCAAAGAACTTTGGACTTGTTGTGCACAAGATGAATCAAGGATTAGTGCAAAAGAGAAACCTCAAAACAAATATGATGATCAAGCCTTCACAGCAAGATTCAAGAATTTCAGGAACAAAAGGAAGTTTGGTTCAAGGAAGAAGCCAAATCTAGAGAAAGATATGTCAGAAATACAATGCTTCAACTGTCGAAAGTATGGTCACTACAAGAATCATTGTCCCGATCTGAAGAAAAGGAAGGAGACACACGAAGCATCAGTTGTCGAAGAAAATGAACCTTCAAAGAAGATTAAGTAGGATGAAACATACTTCTTCTTCTAAGACAAGGTAAACGACACTCTTCATAGTTCTTGTACACACCATGTTTTCTGTACATATCTTGCATATCTATTTCTTAGAAGATAATATGTTCAAAGAGAAACTATACTTATGGAAGAACAACAAGATAAGAATTGCTACAAGTCAGACAATACACATGAAAGGATGAAGTGCATCAATAACCCTTGGTAACAATTCATGTGGAAGTTATTATCAGAATCAATCTTGAAGAAACCTAGAAGAAGTAAAGACAAAAAGAAGTCAGCAATCAAGATGAAATTGGAAAAATATTTGTGACACTTTGCCGAAGGCAATAAGGATGCAGATGAAAGCGTGGAATCTCCTATATGGAGGGAGCCGATTATATTATCAAAATAAGAACATGCATTAATGCATGAAGATAGGATTAGGAGAGAGATAATCCTAAATTATATGATCCATTGAAGATGATGAAGTATCTATCCATGGTAGCAACCATGAAAAGAAGCATGTTTTCAGCGTGACTTCATAAGAAGTCTTCTTCAAAAAGAAGCCTTAAAGTAATGCATGGTTGTCCATCCACATCCATGATCCTATGATGAAAGAAAGAAGTTAGAACCTTTAGAGCATGAAATCTATAGAAAACTCCATGAACTCAAGAGCTAAAGTGAAACATGAGAAAGAACATGGAGATTCCAAGAGAGAAAGAAAAGACAGAACAACCAGTCAGTGTATCAAGAATCACAAGACTACCAGCCTGATATGAACTCACTAAAAGAAATCAAGCAGAGGAACTGCAAGTTGTGACGAAGAACAGTGTATGGAAGACTTATGAATGAAATCATTGCAAGATCCAAAACTAGAGGTTCTCCCAGATGGAGGAAGAAGACTATGATGATTGCTTGTAAACCAGACATACCTCTACATGAGCCAGTATATCATTCGCAATATCCATAGGTTGGAGTTTACATGTAGATAAACCTCAAAGGATTTGAGGTATACTAGAAAGAGACCCTTGTATGCATATGGAAGAAGATCTTGTATGGATTCAAACAACTTGGTGTAGAGCCTTCAATACACAACAAAAGCATGGTGAAAAGATTTCTATAACAAAGATATTGTATCAGAATTATTACTCAGAAATCCAAGATGATGGATTGCTAATACATGACAAACTCTCATAGATATGTTCCAGTTTGAGCCCTGCCATGATGTTATGAGCTAGCAGGAAAAAAAAGATGAATCCAATAATGATATACTACATTGATCAGAGCTATATGAAGCCTTCAGAGAAAACCAATGTTCTAGAAATACTGAAGTACATTGAGATCAAGCATTAAAATATTCGTGATGAAGTCCAGAAAAGAGAAAGTGGTGCTCTAATATATATCTCCACAGATGAGTAGATAAGCAGACATTTTGGTGAAACCTCTGTCCAAGATGAAAAATTTTGTGTACTCAATATGGAGTTCATGGAGACGACTTCCTTTTTGAAAAAGGAAGAGATGATTCCCAATTTGGGATGGAGCATTGATGTGTTATTGATTTATGGACAGTCATTTTTCAAGTTCAAAAAATGGTCCAGGATGAGCAGTTCCTTTCTAGCTCGAAAAGTGGTTTGAGATTTCTGACGGACAGGCATTTTCCAGTTCGAAAAATGGTCCAGATTCAATGGTCATTTTCGTAATAAAAATGGTTCGATGGATTTCTGATGTACCATAGACAATGATTTCCCTTGTGGTTAACATAAGGAATGGTCTAGGACAATATCTCTTCTTGACGGTCACTCTTAGTAGTGGTCAAGAAGATTGGCCCGCCTCGTCGGACAGTCATTATTTTGAAGCTCATAGTTGTGAGCAGTTTCGAAGAATGGTCCATTTTGGAGGTTGGTACAGGATAGTCATTTCCTTTGGAAATGGTCCAGACAGTCATTCCCTAGGGCACATTCATTCTCTCTAGGATCCACTTTGTTTAGTGCTGGAGGAATTTCCAAGATAGGTGAATGGTCTAGGTTCAACAATCAGGGATAGACATTCCCTAGGGAAGATTCATTCTCTCCATGTTTCACTTTGTTTAGTGCTGGAGGAATGGCCCAGATAGGGAATGGTCCAGGCTCGGAAATTGGAACAATTATTATTCCTTTCTTGAGAAGAATAGTCCAGATATCTCATCATTGATGTTTTACCTTTTGAGGGTAGATGCTCTTCCAGATCTCAAAGATGTGAGTGGAATAATGGCCTAGATGACTCAGTTGATATCATAACAATGTTTTATGTGCAGGTTGATATTAGATGGTATGATTGTTATGGAGACTATATGTCTCTGAACAGTAGATGTATACTACTGTGGTGGATTTGTTCCACTAATTGTGACTATATGTCACTAATAAAGTATATGTGTGCTACTTGGTATGGTAGTGTACTACTGGATAGTAGTTTTGTACTACTATGGATAGACACAATTGTGTTCTATTGAATGAAATTGTTCCGATTGCCTTGAAGACTATTAGTTGTGTTGGAAAATGTTTAATCGGATATATGGATGATCAATGGACAGATATTTCCCCGATGGAAAATGGTCCAGGACATTTATTCTTCCAGGACATATGTCTAGATTAGAAGAATGGTTCTTGTGTCACTCTGTGGAGTGAGTGAATTATCCAACATCATGTCTGATTACTCAGATGGAGTATGGTTTCGAGAGATGATGCAGCTGATGACACTAATAGTGATGATAGTGCTCATGATCTAGTCATGAGATAGTTTATATGACTATATTGATGCTATCAGCCAGTCAATGGTATGTTTGTGCTCAAGACCATTACCTTCAATACCTCCCTATATAGGAGTGAGTGTTGATATTATGGTAGTTGCAGGAGGTATTTACCTCCATGTGTAAACTTGACGAGAATAGAATATTCTGGGAAGCAATAAGAAACCCTAATTAGTTGGCTAATAACCCTAGAAGACAAGTTGGATCAAGAGGATAACTTGTATTAGGTTATTAGGCTCTAAGAGAAGAAGTCGGCTAAAGGAAATATCATATACTAAGTAAATAGGAACCCATAATGAGAAGTCAGCCTAGGCATTTTTCCAGATTTAGTATAAATACATGAGGCCAATCTTCATACTGGTAGGAATCCTTAGAATTGCAGAAGAAACACTTGTGCGCACTGCAGTTGGCCAGATTGTGCACAAGTTTGGAGGAGAGTTGCTGTAGCAGCTGCTACAACTAGAAAATTTCAGTTTTGGCTTGGACTATCTCTTGGTTATGGTTTGGACTCTCTGATCAGCTCTTGATTGGTGCACTATCCTTGGAGAAAGGTGCACCACCCTTTGTTTGTCTATCTAGCCTAGGGTTTGCTTCCAGAATGATTCTTTGTCAAGGTTAAGGTGCTCAGGGGTGGCTTCGGCCTATGGTTGGGTGACAATAGTGATATTGTCTATGGTAAAATGAGCACATCAATTAGATTCTAACAGGTTCCAGGGTGTCACTCAACTTCTGAAACTAGTCAACACTCAAGCTCTCACAGGATTCTCAACACATACAACAATCCAAAGTACACGAAATCTCTTCTATCCATCCTGCAAAACCGAAGAGAATGGACCCCATTCTCTACCACATAGTCCCTCAGGATGTCCACCCCCTTCCAGGTTTTTAGTGCATCTGGTCAAGAATATCCATGCTGGGACTCTCAATATTTGTAGTTGTGAGAAAACACTAACACATGCCAATGCATCTCAGACATGCAATTATTAATTCATGGTTGGAATACACCAACAATCATTGCAACCAACAAAAAAATGGATCCTCTCCAACAATTTGTTTTTCTTTCCCAAGCCAAGATCCAAATGAATGGAGAATGAGGAGTGGGTGAAAGAGTGAATTGAAAGAGAGAACATAATGAAAGGTGTCAAAAATGAGTGATTGAACCCCCAAACATACCAAATATGGGTTTATATATTTAATTGGAAATCAAGAACCACATGGCCTTCCCCAAGAGGCTCATGTAACCACTTCTCTCAATTAAAACAATTATGAGTAAATAAAATATAAAATAAATACTTAGCCACTCAATCCCCCTCTCTTATAGAATCATAGCACCCTATAACTCTAGTCCTTGTCCGTCTAGTAGCCAATGATGCATTTATTATTAATAATGATCAAAACATTACATTTCCTAGACACATTGGCCTTTTTAAATTTTTTCGGGCACTCTGGCCTTTTATAAATTAACAAATACATTATTTAATATGGGGGCTTAAAACCAAGGTATTACATTCCCCTCCCCCTTATTTTCTCACGGTCCTCATTGCATATACGAAACATAAATCAAAATTTCAAAGTTTATTCAAAATGTTGTGGGTACTCTTTCCGCATGGCATCTTCATGCTCCCGTGTAGCATCTTCAGGATCGTAGCAGGTCCACTGAACTTTTACTAGATCTATAACTAGATTCCAGAGCATTTTGAATTTTGTGTCCAATATGCAAACTAGATTGGCCTAAAAATCTCCCTCTGTCTCTACTTGAATCAGATTCCAATCAATAACATAGTTAAGATCGTGCACATATTTTTTTAGCAAAGAGACATTAAATACATTATGCACATTCATGGAAGCTAGATATGCAAGCATGTATGCAATTGACCCTATTGTATCCAATATCACAATGGACCATAGAATCTGGCTTCTAGCTTTGTACAACTACCCAACTTCAAAGAGATCTTCTTGGGATTCACTTTCGAAAGAACATGCTCCCCCACTTTAAATTCTCTAGTTGTCCTATTCTTATCTGCATAAATTTTCTATCTATCTTGAGTTGCCTTTAAATTATGCTATATTCTAACCAGCTGGTCTTCCATATTCTTGAGAAATTTTGGCCCAAGTACCACTTTGTCTGCTAGGTTGTGCCAACTCACTGGAGTATTGCATTTCATACCATACAAAGCTTCAAATGGGATCATTTTCAATGAAGCTTGATACCCATTATTATAGACAAACTCAACCAAGTGTAAGTAATCTTCTGACTTAGATGGATTATCCATCACATGCATTCTCAACATGTCTTTAATTACTTGGTTGACTCTCTCTATCTGCCCATATGACTGTGGATGATGTGTTATGAA
>JASDQU010503336.1:35311-51791 GCA_032191745.1 Picea mariana | reverse complement strand
TTCTATGGTGTTTTGTCGCATATTTTGGACACGCATCGCAACACATCATCCAAGAGTTGCCCCACGTTGTTGAATATTATAGTGTAAAATAAAAGGTGAGAAGCGCCTACATAACACCTATCAATCCAATAAATTAAAAATTAAATCGGAAAGGCAGAGAGAAGGAGATCGGTCGAAGGTGCTCACCCATTAAACATCTCCAAATCGAAACCACTTATTTATGTAGCCTGAGAAAGAGCGTTTCTCCAATTCTCGATAGTCTCGGAGGGGAATCGTTGCTTCTTTTCGTGGCTGCTTAGGGCTTCAGCATAAGATCCTTTAGTCATCCACCGGAGCTCCGAAGGCTTGATTGCATAAAAAACATGAATAATAGTAACCTCATTCGGCCTCAACCGCAACGCCTTCAACATGTGCACCAGCTTGTCTAGACACCATTTTGATTCTGCATAAGTCAACGAGAAAATGGCTATATGGATGAAAGGTTTCAATCGCGTGTAGTATTTGAGGACTGATATTTTTCCCAACTTCCAATTCCGGCTTGTCCAGAAACACTCGCAGTCCATGGGAACTAAGACTACGGTATAGATCGGTGGCGAAGGTAGTTTTTACATCTGGGCCACGATGGTTGATAAACACATCGTAGCTCTTATAGGAAGTCGAGGAAGAACAGGAGGCCGTAGAGGAAGAGGAAGAGGCACTAAAAGCATTGCCATTGTTGTCGGTTGCTTGGTCTGCCATTGGAACTGAGATTTGGATGAATAGATAGACAGAAAAATAAAGATCAATATAATAATAACAAAATGATGAAGTGCAAGCAGGTAGACCAAAGTGGTGAAAACCCCAGGTAAGCCTCAAGCAAGAGAGTCTTTTAAAGATTCATTGGACTCGTTTATGCAGAGGCGGATCGCACTACACGCCGGGCAATGATGTTTTGTGGGTGTTTGACGACGCCAATCACGTGTTTGCAATTTAATATCCTTCATACAAGGATTCATCGAATATAGACATAGACATGGTTTATATGATATTGCAAACTAAGCACTACGCATTTAGCGGTGACATCTGTAAACTTTAGCTGCCCAACACTTGAAGAGGCATCACTCTAGTCAATACCATCTGGCATCCACTACTTTGTTTTTCTTTATCTGAAACGACTCCAGTCAACACTATGAATGGCGATCAATAAGAGTGTCGTCAGGGGATGCCCGCCTGCTGTCAGTGTACCCGAAACCCTTGTACTCCCACATGGCCATGGCTCCCATATTCCATGAGATGCATGAAAACCCTGCCGAATACCATTCTGCTGGGAAAATCCGCATTATGTGCCCCTCCAAATGTGTGACGCCAAATCGTTGTAAATGGAGAGTGGGATAAGGGTACTTAGGAGAGAAAATTGATCCTAGAGCTTGTAGGAACTATGAAAGTTAGAATTTCATTTTTGTGATAGGGAATTTTTCTTTGAGGTTTTGGTTTTAAGCTTCATAATGGTGGTAGTCTAATGGTTTTATGAAATGATTTTTTTTCGATGATTTTTGATTCGGCAAGAAATTGTTAGATTTGTAGATTTGAGTGATTACTTTTGTATAATCCGAGTGCTCTAGGGTCTTTAACGTGTTGAATCCATTTTTGCATATAGAAATGGATTTTAAACAACAACAAATAGTGATTTTGTGCAGATTTATATTGTCGGATTCCGATGAAAAAAAACATTTCGTAGAACAGCTAGACAACGCCCCCCATAATTGATGTCTCATAAATGGAGTCTAATCATGCATAGGTAAGAGTTCTATGTCATCCAAGGACCCATTATGGCAATGTACTTGCTCACCAACCCTCCTTCCTTCCTAAACGCATTCAAAATAGAATCATCATCCTTCACAATATATAATCCTTTACAAAATAATTTTGTTTCACCAAGCTTCTTGGTTTACGCAAGGCAAGGAACCAAATCTCCAACACTTGGTTGTCCATTTAGAAAGAATGAAGAGTTGCTTATAAATGGGCCAACTTTGCAGCAATGGTCGGGTTATATTGCATATTTATTCATTGGGGTAACTAGTGTTGCATTCAATCTAAATTTATTGTTTTCTTTCCACTTTCTAGGCTTCCAGATGCCACTTCCTAGGCTTCCAAGATGAAAAGGTTCATTCAAAGACTAAGGAAGGAATCCTGGGAGGAAATCATGAAGCGAGTACTTAGAAACTTAAAGAGAGCAGTGAAGGCCATTATGGATAGTGATCTGAAAATGGAATGAATATGTTTCCATTAATAGATCTTTAAAATGAAGAAGACTTATCTCTTAAAATTGCAAGTGTAAAATGGCATGTGTTTGGGTAAAAGGATCAATTTACTAATACATAAATTTAGTGAGTTTTACTTAAACAGGAGCATCATATAAGACTGATAAAAACCATCAATAATGAACACAAAACACAACAAATGATAAAGGAGTTCACCCCTCTCTTGGGCTACATCTCCTGGTCCAACTTCCCTTGGATCATTTTCATTATGCTTAAAAAGTATGCTTACAGTGCTCAGAATACAAAATGGATGGCTTCATTGACTTCAAAACGTCCAAAAACCCCTAGCTGGGCTTTTTTCAGCACCCGGTTTGGCCAAAAAATGAAGAAGTTAAACCTCCTGAAAGTTTTCCCCTTCAAGCTTGTTGTACCTGCTTGCCAAAACGCACATGTGACGGACTAACCTGGCTCCCGCAACGTTACGGGGCCTAAAACCCAGCACACATGCATCCTTCAAAATGGGACAAACTATCGAATAGTTAGCGATTTTAGTGCCCCCTTGGCCGGAGGTGTTGGTCGCATGGGGGGCATGTGGCCACGTCCCAACCCTAATTCGGGCTTCGTGGCTAACCGTGCCCCAAATTTTCGCCAACGGTTATGTGTAAAGGTTTCAAGAACCACAAGCTATACCCGAAGTGCTAACAAATCCATGCCAAACATTACTACAATGGCCACAATGTGGTTTCATGTGTAAGCGTCGGGGCTACACCATTGAAACCAAACTCTACGCCAAACAAATCGCACATAACAACCATACCACCAAACTCTACGCCAAACAAATCGCACATAACAACCATACCACCAAACTCCATTTAATACAAACCAAAGTCCGCAGGCTAACACACCAAGGAAAAGTCAAACCGCACACCAAATGTAAAGGCTCCAGTCCAGTGGAGCGGTTCTGTGTGTAAGCGTTGGGGCTGAATGTCAAACTATGGGACCGTGCCAACAGGTAAATAGTGTGGGCATATGGTAAGGTTTTATGTGAATGCTTCGGGGGCTTAACCCACAAAAAATATCCATGCACCAACACATATGAATGGGGGGTCATATGCAAAGGTTATATGCTATGGATAGAACCGCGGGCTGGGGCATAGCCCTGACCCTCTATCCCGCTGAAAATACAACCTTTTCAATTGAAATATTTAAATCATATCATAAGGTTTAAGAACCACCATGGGCGGGTTGGTAGCTCGGCCCTGCCAAAACTCTCCCCCACACCCAAAGGTTGCGAGTTCGACTATTATGGAGTCACATAACTTTTTCCAACTGCCAACCAAAGGAGGGGTGCCACATGACAACCCAAGATTGGGCCACGTGGCACCATTACATTCACCAAGATGAGGACACATGTCAACATACGATTCTTCCATCTGCCACCGAGCCTACTAATTCAACATTCCAACTCACCTACGATGTCACTGTATGGCCATACAGCCTGTACGGTCAACTGCCACATCAACATTGCACGAACTGTACAGTCAGCAAAAATTTTGCTTGTTTGGAAAAATGAACATAACGTGATATCTTGCTCGTACAACGTCTGTTTGAGCCCATTCAAGTTGCGTTGGGTTCGTAATGACAAGGCCTATGCACATGTCTAATTTGAAGTGATTATGAACACTTTGATTTTTGAGCAAAATTTGATCCCCTGGATCACACCTCCCCATTGGGAAGCTTTTGGACCTCCAAAAGACTACTTTTAGTCAATCTGTAGATGAGGGTATAGTTCCCTCACTCTTAAAATATCAATCCATCCAGCCTTGCTTGGATTGGTGCCTTTGAGACCAATACAAAACTTGTCATGCCTTGTTGTGTACTTGGCTTAGCTCTTTCTCAACTGTTTTTAAACGGTTTGTTGCACAAATTGAACTGGTTCAATGAACTTCTTGGCCTAGTTATAAACATGTTGAAAGTAATGTAGATGCTCATCCCAAAACTTAGGATGTTTTCTTTGCAATCTAGCCAATGTCTTGCCCATACCAAAATGGTCAGCAACAAGAGAAGAATGTGCTTCCCTTATCTTGTTGACTCTTTCACCCTGTGAAAAACATAGCTTGCCAAGATACAAAAGTTTACCATGTACATAGGAATCCAATTCCTCAACTTGGTTAGCACAACATAAAGTTGCATAAACATTTTTTCCATCAACATCTAAAGCATATTGTTTCAAATATCTCTTATGCATGATAGGATTATGCTTGAAAATAACTAAAGCACTAACAATAGGCCTAGTAAGCATATCAACAACGTTATCATAAAAGTCTTTCTTATACCTTATCACCAAGTGGAAAACATAACTTGTCAAGGCATGCAATGGAGCTTGCTTTTCTTTCAAAGATTTCTTCCATATGTCTCCTTCAACAATCATATCTGTAGTCTTGTTCAAGGCTCTGAAATCTACCCACATTCGCCACATACAATCTTTCTTTGGAACCAAACCAATTGGTGACTTGCATGACAAAGTGCTTGGTTTGATGACCCTTTTGTCAAGCAATTCTTGGACTTGTTTTATGTTTTCAACATTCTCCATGTTTGACATCCTGCAAATGTCAATGTTTGGAAGAACACCTCCTTGATGCAATAGAATCTCTTGTTGGATACCCCTTTTAGGAGGCAATCCCCTTGGTTCCTGAAACATATCAACATTTTCGTTAACAACCTCACGCAAATCAGATTGTAACTTTGTATCACATCCTTTGAGAACTTGCTCTTCATCATTGTCTTTGGGTTTAGTCATCAAAAGTACAAGCTTCTTACTAGCATTGACTAGTCTTTTCATTTGTCCAGCATTTGTAAGTGACAAATTTATCTTCTTCATATGTGCTCTAACAATGTACTCAACACCATTTTTAAACAAATGATACTTGTTCTCATGATGATGGAAAATGGCTCTCCTATCATATAAGTATGGGCTTCCAAACACAATACCAAAAATATCCAATGGAATAACATCAAGATCTACCTCATCTATATAGTTTGCAGTGATGGAAAATCTAAGTTTGCAGCTTCTTGTCACATGCAATTTGGCATTGTCACATATCCAACCCAAAGGGTATGGTTTAGGATGAGGAGTAGTTTCCAAATCTAGTTTCTTGACAATGTCTTTAGAAATAAGGTTTGCTTGTGATCCTGTATCAAAAAGAGTATCTATCTTGGTATGTTTTGAAATTACCCTTATGTGAAAAAGCTCTATCCTTTCTTTTTCATGTTGAGTTTCATTGATGGAAGAATTTGAAGAACTAGTACTTGCAATAGAATTATTACTTTGTAAACCCATGGCTATGATCTTCGTTTCATCTTCTGAATCAGATCCTAAATCTTGTTGTACAATTGCAACAATGTTTGGGTTCTGTTTGTTGTTGAACTTTTTGGGTCTCTTTTCAGGATGAAGTTTCCAACAATGGTCTTCATCATGGCCATCATTTGAACAATGTTTACAAGAGAGTTTCTCCCTCTCTTTCTTGACTCAAGCATTTTTCTTTCCATTTCCTTCAAACTTCTTCTTTCCCTTGTCTCCATTAAAAAACTTCTTTCTGCCCTCTTGAGGTTCATTCCTTCCCCTTGCCTCTAAATGAGTATCCTGCACACATACTTCATCTAGATTTTAAGGATTAAACATAAGTATTGTATGCCTCAAGTAGCTATGCAAAGCTCCAATGTATTTGAGCAAAGTATCTTATGAAGACAAATCTACACCCAAAACCAAGGCTCTTCTCCTAAATTCTTGAGTGAAACTGTGCACATCTTTCCCTTTGGCTTGCCTAAAGTTTTTTCAATCGATAATAGCTTTATGCATGTATGCTAATGGATAAAATTGTCTTTTAATTGCAATAATAAAATCATTCCAAGAGGATAAAACTTTACCATGTTTCTTCATGTCCTCTTGAGTTTTGGCTTCCCACCAAATGAGTGTTGCACTGTCCAATCTTAAAGAAGCAAGTTGAATCTTAATTTCATCATCTATGATTCTTTGTATCCTACAATACACTTCAATCTGACGAATCCAGTTATCAAATTTCTCAGCATTTACCTCTCCATTGTACATTGGCAATTCAAACTTAATATCAAGCTTTAGCAAAGGAGTTTTACCATGTCCTTTTGGAGAATTTGGAGGTGGTTGTGAAATGGTGGAAGAGGTGGAAGATGGAGGTGAAGGAGGTGGAGAATCACCACTCCCTCCATTTCCCATTGGAGTTTTATCACCACCGTCTCCATTGCCCTTTGGAGGATTGGAGCTTTCACCCTGCAATCTTGCATTCCTTTCATCAAATAACACTTTCACCATTTCATCCATATCAAAGAAGGATTTCTTGAAATTTTCCTCCTCTGAAGGAGGCGTTCCATGGTTTTCCTCATGTTGGCACAGGGGAAGACCCAGGGTTCAACGCTTAAAAGCACACCAACAAAAACCCAACTACTGTCCCTTTCGGCAACACCTGTGAAGCAGACAAAGTCTCACCCGAGGTAGAAGTAGGGGGGGTTACAGGATGCAGGTGTCTGTAACCAGGCTGGGACACGATTATGTGATAAGAGCACTTCGCAGAATATTTTGTTAATGCTTAGGAAGTGAACATGCATTAGTCTATTAACCTCATTAACACCGCAGAGCATAATCAAAGACAGATAAGCGTAGTAACAACAAGTGATTATGCACCCTGAGCACTTAGCATTGTGAGTTAAGTCTAGCATTCATTTACCCTTTAACATAAGTAAAGTACTTAAGCAACAAACTATATATTTATTACACATCATAATCAAAGCACTAAGAAAATGCATAACAGAAATGACACTGCACAAATCAAACCATGAGACACCAGATATACGTGGTTCACCCCAAGGTGGGGCTACGTCCACAAACTGCTTCGCCTCTTTATTATTCGCCAAAATATTACATCCATACACTCCTATGCACTAAGCCACAGAGTTGAACTTTGCACAAGACAAGAGATCTGCGCACTAAGCACTAGATCCTCCTTCTTTACCTTCCAAAAGTAGGTCAAATGCACAAAGCCAAAATCTCTTATCACGACACTTAGCACTTGCTCCACACTGAGCTAAGCATAGTCTACAAAATCACAGTCGAGCACAAAGCCTCAACCACCTACATTCCTCTGCACACAGAACTGTTTCTTATACAATACATTCCTCTTTATTTATACTTTACAAAATCTTACAATAAGGCCTAAACATGGGGAAAACCCATGGGCCGACATCCCATAAACCTATTACAAACCCTAGAGGACCCCTTATTGGGTCCACATAACCCTCAAAATAGGTGAGATCTATGATCTCAGCGCTGCTTGGGTGCTCCTACTTTGACCAACGTGTCAAAGTCCAAAAGTGGGCCAAAAACTCCAAAACTGACCAAGGTTTCCCCAAAACTTGGTCGAGGGCCAACACCTCATGAGCCATACTTGGTGAAAATCTCCTTGAAACTTGAGGTGATTTGATAGTTCTCCTTCTTGACAATTGAGAACTTGGCTCTACAAGTTGACCTTCTCCTCTTGTGAGCTTCAAACTTGTAAGCATCAGAAAAACAAAAACAACTTGCAAACAATCAAGCCTTCAAAAAAACAAAGTTGTGATACCAACTGATCTAGAAATGGAATGAATATGTTTCCAATAGATATTTAAAATCAAGAAGACTTATCTCTTAAAATTGCAAGTGTGAAATGGCATGTGTTTGGGTAAAAGGGTCAGTTTACTAACACATAAATTTAGTGAGTTTTACTTAAACAAGAGCAACATAACAGACTGATAAAAACCATCAATAATGAACACATAACACATCAAATGATAAAGGAGTTCACCCCTCTCTTGGGCTACATCTCCTGGTCCAGCTTCCCTAGGATCATTTTCATTATGCTTAAAAAGTAATCTTAACATGCTCATTATATAAAATGGATGGCTTCAATGGCTTTAGAACATCCAAAAACCCCTAGCTGGGCTTTTTTGGCACCTGGTTTGGCCAAAAAATGAAGAAGTTACACCTCCTGGAAATTTTCCCCTTCAAGCTTGTTGTACTTTCTCACCAAAACACACCTGTGATAGACTAACCCGTCTCCCGTAGCGTTACTGGGCCTAACCCAACACACACACGCATCCCACAAAATGGGGCAAAGTTTCAAACAATTAGTGAGTTTAGCGCCCCTTGGGTGGAGGTGTTGGTCGCATGGGGGGCATGTGGCCACGTCCTAGTGCCTAATCCGGGCTTCGTGGCTAACCGCGCCCCAAATTTTTGCCAACGATCATGTGTAAAGGTTTCAAGAACCACGAGCTATACCCGGAATGCTAACAAATCAGTGCCAAACGTTATTGCAATGGTCATGGAGTGGTTTCATGTGTAAGCGTCGAGGATACACCATTGAAACCAAACTCCGCGCCAAAAAAATTGCACGTAACAACCATACCACCAAACTCCATTTAATACAAACCAAAGTTCGCAGGCTAAAACACCAAGGAAAATTCAAACTGTGCACTAAGTGTAAAGGATCTGGTCCAGTGGAGCGGTTCTATGTGTAAGTGTCGGGGCTGGATGTCAAACTATCGGACCACGCCAACATGTAAACAGTGTGGGCATATGGTAAGGTTTTATGCAAATGCGTCGAGCGATTAACCCACAACAAATATCCGCACACCAACACATATGAATGGGGGGTAATATCCAAAGTTTATATGCTATGGATAGAACCGTGCACTGGGGCCTAGCCCTGACCCTTTATCCCGTCGAAAATACAACCTTTTAATTGAATTATTTAAATCATATCATAAGGTTTAAGAACCACCATGGGCGGGCTGGTAGCCCGGCCCTGCCAAAACTCCCCCCCATGCCCAGAGGTCATGGGTTTGACTCCTATGGAGTCACATAACTTTTTCCAACTGCCAACCAAAGGAGGGGTTCCACGTGGCAGCCCAAGACTGGGCCACGTGGCACCATTACATTTTCCAAGACGAGGACATGTGTCAACATACGATTCATCCATCTGCCACCGATCCTGTTGAGTCATCATCCCAAATCACATGCCACATCATTGTACGACCATACAGTTTGTACGGTCAGCTGCCATGTCAACACTGTACGGACTGTACAGTCAGCAAAAAATTTGCATGTTTGGCAAAATGAACATAACGTGATATCTTGCTCATACGACGTCCATTTGAGCCTGTTCAAGTTGTGTTGGGTTCGTAATGACGAGGCCTACGGACATGTCTGATTTGAAGCAATTCCAAGAACTTTTATTTTTGAGCAAAATTTGATCCCCTGGATCAAATAGCCATGACGAGAAATTGCTTACAAGAAAAATGAAGCAGCATGTGAATCTATGGCTTGATGCCTATTTTGAGCCCTCTATCAGCGAGGATAAACATATCACTTTGAGGCATGTTTTGAGTCTTCCATCAAGTAATTTGATAGTATATGTTATTTTTTCAATTTTTGGGGGTGTTTTTCTGGAATATTTATATATTTATTATGTTTATAGGGGCAAGCTCTATCCACCATGCACTAAGATAATCATTGACTTAGTATATGGTTTCCATTGCACTACAAAGTACAACAAATCAGTGCATGCATTCATCCATACCATGCATTCATGCCATGAAACCATCCAACCATTTTTCCAGATGACCCGAGTTTTCATCGACTGCAACTTTGGTCCCATGATCCATCCATCCAACCATTTTTCCAGATGACCTGAGTTTTCGTCGACTGCAACTCAAGTCCCATGATCCATCCAACAATTTTTCCCGACTTGACATGAGTTTTTTTCGACCACAACCCTTGTTCAAATTCAAAGTAGAGACAAAACATAAACACACACAAGCAAATTATGGAGCTTCACGTGTTTTTTTCAATATTAGCATGAATATATCTAGGAAATACATAGCATTGGATTTCTCTAGAACATTCCACCAACTTCTCCACTAAAATGCATAGCTATCTAGAACATTCCACCACTAACTAATACATGCATATCTATATGTTCTAATCTAGAACATTTGTGAACCTACTAACTATGAACTTGGTCAAATAATGGGAGAAATTACTCCATTTAACACTCCCCCTTAATTTCGACCATTACAAAAATCAGCACAAACAATGCCTAAATGATGCCTATGAAATTCAAAAGTATTTCTTGCTAATGGCTTGGTGAAGATATCTATCAATTGTTCCTTGGAGCCACAAAACTATAACATAATGTTGTCATCATTGACAAGCTCGTGAATGAAATGATAGTGAGTGTCAATGTGTTTACTCTTGCGGTGAAACACATGAATTTTGGATAACAAAATAGCTAAATTGTTGTCACAAAAGATAGGAGTTGGCTCATTCTCTTCATGTGCAAGATCACGAAAGATTCTTCTCAACAAAACTGCATGACATGTTGTTGAAGTTGTTGCCACATATTATGCTTTTGTTGAAGATATTGTGACAATATGTTGTTTCTTGGAGTCCCATGAGATTAAAATTGTACCCAAATGAAATGCATACCCAGAAGTACTTTTCCTATCATTAATGCTACCTAAAATATCACTATATGTGTACCCAACAAGTGACTCGTCTTCTAAAATGGAATACCAAATTCCATAATCTATTCTACCTAGAATGAACCTTAAAACAAAATTCCATCCTTCCAATGAGATACTTTAGGAGACTCCATAAATCTGGAAACTAACCTCACTGCATACATAATATTTGGTCGGGTAGCTGTAAAATACATGAGGTTGCCTACAAGCCTCTTCTGCAATGTGGAATCAATTGTTGGTCCTTCATCTTGTTTACTTAACTTTGTACATGTTGCAATAGGTGTATTTGTTGGCTTGCATTTGTTCATTTTGAACCTTTTCAAAATATCTGTGGCATATTTTCGTTGACAAATTTTTTTTTTCTAGATTGTTCAACTTCAATTCCCATAAAATAATTCATAAGACCGAGATCATTCATTTCAAATTCTCTTTTCATGGCTGCTTTGAACTCATCCAACAACAAATTTCCTGTGTAAATCATGTCATCTACATAGAGACAAATTATTAAAATATTACCTTGTTGATCTCTTTTAGTATAAAGCGTGGGTTCATTGCTACTCTTGTTGAACCCATTGTTGAGCAAGTAGGAATCAATCCGATTGTACCAAGTTCTTGGAGCTTGCTTCAAACCATACAATGTTTTCTTCAAGCTGTACACCTTGTGCTTTTGTCCTTTGATCTGAAAACTTGGTGGTTGATCGACATAAACTTCCTCCTCTAGAATTCCATTCAAAAAGCCTAATTTAATGTCCATCTGATAAAATGGCCATTTTTTTTGAGCTGCAACTGCCAAAACTGCTCTAACAGTATCCAAACGTGCTACTAGAACAAATGTTTCTCCATAATCAATACCAGGTTGTTGAGCAAATCCTTTTGCTACAAAACTGGCCTTGTGCTTCTCCACTTTGCCTTTTTCATTGAACTTTGTTTTATAAACCCATTTAACTCTAATGTTGGTTTTATCTGTTGGAAGATCTACAAGATCCCATGTATTGTTCCTTTCAATTGCTTCATTTTCTTCATTCATTGCATGAACCCATTTTTCTTCCTTGACTTCTTCTTCAAAATATATTGGTTGACAGGATAACAAGGCAAAGTGTGTTTGTTGAAACATGTCATCAATTTGTTCATAAATTTCTCTCAAACTTCTTGTTTTTTGGTTCCTTAGAGAAGCTATAGTGGGATCTGATTCACTATTGGAAGAAGAACTATGCTCTGTTTTTTCTCCTTGGCTTTGTACTTGTAGTCTTGGAAGTCTTGTTGGAGAAGCTTGTTGTCCTGTAGCTTGCACCTATTTATCTGCCTATACAAAAGGAATCTAACTTACAATTATTTCATTTATTTGGTTATCCCAAGATTTATCTTCTTGAAATTTAACATATTTGCTTACTATCAACTTCTTAGTAACATGGTTGTACAACCTATATGCTTTAGACTGCTCATTGTATCCAACAAATATACATTTTTTACTTCTATCATCAAGTTTTATGCTCAACTCTTCATGAACATGAGCATAAGCCACACAACCAAAAACTTTGAAATGAGAAACACTAGACTTCATACCAGTCCAGGCTTCTTGAGGGACATTGTTTTTTCACACTGTTGGTTGGTGACCGATTCAAAATATAAACTAAGCATGCTACTGATTCTCCCTAGTATTCATTTGAAATTGTTTTATCCTTGAGCATACTTCTAGCCATATTCATGATTGTCTGATTCTTCCTTTCAGCTACTCCATTTTGTTGTGGAATGTATCTTGTGGTAAATTGTCTCTTGATCCAATGATGTCTCCAATATGTTGCAAATTATTTGGAATCATACTCACCTCCTCGATCTGTCCTGAGTAATTTGATGTATTTCCCACTCTGTTTCTCTGCCATGACCTCGAATTCTCTAAATTTTCCAAAATTCTTTGATTTATGCTTGACAAAATACACCCAGGCTTTCCTGCTAAAGTCATCAATGAATGTTATAAAATAAAAATTGCCTCCTATTGATTGAGTTTGCATAGGACCACAATTATATTTATGCACCAACTCAAGGTGTTCTTTTTCTTTGTAGGAAGAATTAGTGAAACTATCTCTCTGGTGTTTGGCTAAAATACAAATCTCACAAGTGTTTTTCTGTTCATTTATCATGGGAAGACCTTTGACCATGGACTTCTTCTATAAAAGGTTGAGACTACTGAATGGTAAATGAACATACATGAGATGCCACAACCAAGTGTCATATGAGCTTGAGACATTTTGAGCACAAGATTGTGAGAAAATAAGATTTCTCAATATTAAGGGAAACATTCTATTTTTGGTCATCTATATTGTGGCTATGAATTTCTTACTGGGCGGTTTGTCCAGGATTGTACAATTGGAACCTTCAAATATGACCTTATAGCCATGTTCATTCATCTGTCCTACACTCATCAGATTATGTTTAAGACCAGGTACATAGTAAACATCAAGATTATCTTTCTTTTCATCTTGCTTGGTCAACACAGAAACTACACCTTGACCCAAAACCTTCTTTTGATAATCATCTCCCAATTTAATTTCAGATGTGATAGAGCTATCCAAACTAGAAAATAATTTTTTGTTACCTGTCATATGATTGTTGCAGCCACTATCCAACAGCCAGAGATCATTGCTATTGTTGATTTGCTCCGTGACCTAGCAAGAGAAGAACACTGATTTAGATGTTCATTCATTAGTGTTACCAACATTATCTCTGCCCTTGTACATATATGCTTGCTTCTTCGTGCATTCACTTTCGTAGTGACCAAACTTCTTGCAGTAATAACACTAGATCCTTGAATTGTCAGTCCACCTTGGATGATTAAAGTTTATGCCTCTCCCCCTTTGGTTCCGAGAGTATCTTTGTGGTTGTTTTGACTATTCTGACTGTTCTGGAGTTGTCCTTTCTCCTGTTTGAGAGCGACCTCTACCTCATTTGCCTCTGCTTCTATTTCCTAGACCTCTGGCTCTACCAATGGAGGCTTGAATCTGAAATGCATTCTCCAATGATTCATTATTTGGATTGATCCTAGTCTCATGAGTTAACAGAGGTCCCATGAGTTCTTCAACTGTAAGTTTTGATAAGTATTTTTCCTCTTCTATGGTGATCACAACCATATTAAATTTATAAGGAAGGCTTTAGAGTACCTTCTTAACAACCTTTTGATCTTGAATGTCTTCTCCATGAGTGTGCGACTGATTTACAATGCTAGTGACTTGTGTCATGAAATGATTCACAGAGTCTAAATCTTTCATATGAAGAGTCTCAAAACTCTTTTTGAGTCTCTGCAACTTCACATTTCTTACTTTATCCATGCCTTGATAGGTAGTTTCAAGAATATCCCATGCATTTTTGGCATGTTTAGTTGTTGCTACTTTGGGAAAAATATATTCTTCTAACCCTTGTTGGATAAGTCATAGAGCTCTTCTATCCTTTTTCTTGAGTTCTCCGATAACATTTCTCTGTGCATTTGGCATTGTTCTGTAAATTGGCTGGATCTGGTTCTTTGAACCCGTTTTCTACTACTTCCCAACAATCTTCAAAGCGAAGAAATTTTTTCATCTTGATCCACCATACATCATAATTCTTTCCTGTTAAAATCGGTCCTCTTGACAGTGCCAGATCGTCACTAGATGTTATGGTTATGCTACTGGCAGTTAGCTCCCCCTTTCTGATTTAAATTTGGATGTCTCTCCTTTTTTTTTCTTCGATCTAGGCAAGGTCAACCTTTAAAATAAAACCACTTTTATGTTAATGTGGGGTCGTGGATTACACCCAGTAAAAATAGTGACCAAGCATGAAAAATCACAATTTACTTGCGACCAAAAATTAATGGTCGTGGCCCTGAAAATTTATTAAGTGGATAATGGTGGATCAAATACTTTGGAGATAAAAAACATTTACTAAGACTTGGTTCACGAATTATATCTTTAATAAAATACAAAAACAACTTTTTTCAAATCCTCCGGTTTTTTTTTTTAATTGAATTTTTTTTTAATCCAAAACCACTTTTAAAAAAAATAGTTCTTGAAATCTTTAAATTGTCTTTCTTTTTACTACAATTTTCCTTTGCTTGGTATTGATATTTCTAGCAGAGTTGTCCAAATGAAGGCCCAACGCTAGTCTTCACGTTGTGAGTTCAACCAACTCTACAACCAAACTCCAAATTGCTCTCCTTTCTTCGAAGAGTCTTAAGCTTGCACTGATACCATGTTCAAATTCAAAGCAGAGAAAAAACATAAACACACACAATCAAATAATGGAACTTCATGTGCTCTTCTCAATATTAGCATGAATATATCCAGGCAATACATAGAACTAGGTTTCTCTAGAACATTCCACCAACTTCTCCACTAACTAATTAATGCATATCTATCTAGAACATTCCACCACTAACTAATAAATGCATATCTATATGTTCTAATCTAGAACATTCGTGAACCTAATAACTATGAACTTGGTCAAATAATGGGAGAAATTACTCCATTTAACAACCATGGCCCCTCGTTCCTAGAAAATTATGTCAATGACCTCCGCCCCGGCCTCGTTCCACCCTAACCACCTTGTTTGGAGTGTATTGCAGGTTGGTGATGAAAGTAAGTGTAGTTGAGTTGGAAATAGTGAGACAAGACAATTGTTTGAAATGCCTCTTTCTCTCAAATTCAAATTCAAACATTTGAATTTGGCCCATTTCCCTCCCAAGCAACACCTTCCCAAAAAGGGACTATTTGAGCCACTAGTATGTGAATAATTTGTTGAAAATATCATAGGATATGTTGAAGTAGAAGAGAATGGAGACCGTTCCCAAGTTTGGAAGTAAGAGACTCATCTCACACACCAACACCGAGCACCTGGACTGGTTCGCGTCTCCCTTCCCCATCAATGCTTCTGGATCCTATCCAAGGTCGTTATTCCCAACACATTCTCTTCAAATATATAACTCTTCTTTCATCTCTATGATTCGATTTTCTTAGACAAGGGGACCAAGGTATATCTCCATAAATCCCTTATTATTTTCTCCATCATCATTTCATTCATTCTCATTTATATTCATATTATGGTGGAAAGAACAAATATTTTGGCTAAAGCAATCCACAATGAAAATAGGTTACATGTTATCTGCAAGAGAATTATACATCTGTTGGGGTGAAGACCAACGCTATTAGAATTGGGGATATGAGTAAATGTGTCAGACTCAAAATTTTGTAACAAAAGTTTAACTTGCAGGTACTTGCAATAAAGACATGGATCACGGACACGATACATGCTGTTGAGTTGGTGGACGATGAACTGAGAATCTAAGAGAACGTTGAGGTGATGAATATGAATGTGACTAACCTCAAAGAGGAGACCGATGACGACAACATATTCTGCTTGGTTATTGGTGGCAGGGATGTGGCATATGTCGCTGGAATGGAGCAACAAATGGTTGGGGGTGTAAATGGCCCAGGTTGCTGAAGTGAGATTTTGGGTCTAGCGGCTAGCTCTATCCGCATATTCGATATGATAAGTGAATGGAGGATTCATTTGTCGAAAACAAGTACACAGGATTAGACTCAGATATTGAGAGAGATAAATCCATAAAACAAAGGCTAAAAACAACTAGGAAAACAAGAAAAGCTAAGGTAAGGTGGTTATGCTCA
>JASDQU010503336.1:9047-35182 GCA_032191745.1 Picea mariana | reverse complement strand
GAATTTTCTGTGGCTAAGAGTATTGTGAGCAATATCGTATGCCAACACAAGGTCACCTTCGATAAAAGATCGAAGGTTGACTTGACAGTCAAAGGTGGCTTTGAACCACTTTTTCACTGCTTCGTTGTTTTGTAATGAGGCTCATCGATCTTCATCAAGAGATTCGAGGGTGAACAATTGTTTCTCAAGTGGTGGTGTGTTAGGAAGGAGCTCGATCGTAGTGCCTAGCATTGGGATTTCACACTCAATGGGGAGTACAAACTCGATGTCGTGGACTAAGTGAAAGGGTGTGAAACTGGTAGCCATTTTGATAGTTGTTTGATATGCCTATAAGGTTGATAAAAGCATGTGATGCCAGTTGGTCTTGTGTTTGTCAATCGTTCCTTGAAGCATGGTTTTTAGAACTTTGTTGACTACTTCGACTTGCCCATTAGACTACGGGTAATACGGTGAGGCAAATTCATGGGTGAATCCCAATTTGGCTGATATCTTTGTGAAGCATTCGTTTTCAAAGTGTTTACCATGGTTGAAGACTAGATGTAGAGGAATCCCGAAGCTGCAGATGACATGGTTAAAGAAAAAGAGTTTCATTGTGTCTGCCATATTGTTGAAGGTGGGCATAGCTTCAACCCACTTGGTGAAGTAGTCAACGACAACTACAATGTACTTGTGTTCATTGCTATATGGAGGGTTACATTTCATGAAATTGATGCCCCATTTGTAGAAGGGGTCGACTGTGATGATTAGGTGTAGGAGGGAAGGCGGTGCTCGAGCCTTATGTGCGTATAACTGACATTTGTCGCACCGCTTAACTGCATGGTTGCAGTCATGAAACAATGTAGGCCAAAAACAACCCTCCTGAATGATCTTTTGTGCACTGGACATGCCAGATAAGCGACTGCCGCATGCACCGCTATGGAAATCATTGAGAAAGGTTTCTACTTCTTTGAGGGTGAGGCATCGTTGAAGGATAGTGTCATCACCTCTATGATAGAGAATATCTCCTATGAGGAGGTAGCGTAAGGCTTGGTGTCAAATACGACGACGATCGTCTCGAGAAAGGTGAGGACCATATTTTTGAGTTCGTAGGTAGACCAAAATATCGTCGTACCATGGGTCTGCAGACGATATGAGGAATAAATGTTCATTGGGGAAATCTTCGTTGACCGAGGGATCAAAGGAGTTAGATGAAAATTCTACGAGCAGTTCGGCCAGGAAAAGTGATTATTAGGGTGGTAAACTCTAGGTCATATTCTTGAAGAATGACGATCCAGTGAGTGAATTTGTCATTGATTTGGTGGCGAATCAAGAGGTAATTCCTTGGGTTGGAATCAACGACGACTTTAGTGGTGCGAAGCAAGATGTAGTGGCACAAATTTTGAACGACGAGGACAACTACTAGAGCTAGCTTCTCCTTATGGTTGTATATAAGGGGTGGCCCTAAGAGGTTATTCCTGATTTAGTATATAACATGTTCGTGTTGATCATCGTTAACATGGACGAGGAATTCGATGATAGAAACCTCTAAGACAGATAGGTAGAGTATGTAATATCTATCATAGTCTGGAGGACTGATTAAGGGGGCTTTGCTAAGTGCATCTTTGAGTGAATCAAAGGAAGCTTGGGCATGTTAGTCCCAATGAAACAAAATGTCGCATCAGAGTAATTATGGGAAGCTGTGGGCACGAATGGCATAGTCAGGGACCAAAAAGCCTTAAGAAATCGGCTTTGCCTTGGAGGCTCTGCAATTGACGTAAGTTCCTGGGAGGGGGGATTTCATTGATTCCTGAAATTTAAGCGGGTCTACAGTAATGCCTCATTGGGACACAATGAATCTCAACAGGAGACCTACAATGATGCGAAAGACAAATTTAAGTGGGTTTATTTGAATGTTGTATCTTCGAAAACATTCAAATATTATTCGTAGATCCTCTATGTGTTGGGAACATTTCTTGGACCGAGCTGTGAGGTCGTCCAGGAGGAAAGAATGATGTGAGCGAGGTCATGAAAGGTGTATGTCATTGTGTGTTGGAAAATTACCCCGACATTTTTGAGTCTGAAGGGCATGACACGATAGGAAAAGGTGCCCCAAGAGGTTGTGAAGGTGGTTTTGTACTGATCTGCATGGCGGATTTGGATTTGGTTATAGCCGAAAAATTTATCCATGAGGGAGAGGACTTAATGAACAACACAGGCACCGATGACTTGATCGATGAAGGGAGTAAGGAAGTTGTCTTTGGGACAAGCTTGGTTTAGGTAGCAGAAGATTGTGCAAACTCGAATGGTACCCTATTTTTTATTGACAGGGACAGGATTGGAGACCCAGGATGTCTATACGATGGGGTATATGAAGCCAGAGGTACGTGGTTTTTCGATCTTGATTTCCATGGCTTTGGAAGGGTGAAGGGGGCATTTCTTTTTGCGAACAGGAGCAACGTTAGGCCAAGTTTCAATGCAATGTTCAACAATGGTTGGGTCTAACCCTGGCATTTTGGTTTATGACCAAGAAAACACTCGATATTCCTGGAAGAGGGCTTTGTATGCTAAAATTTCCTCTGGGGAGCATGTTTCCCCTAGGGTGATTTCTTCCACGACATTAGGTTTGACTGAGATGTTGATATTGATTTTGGGTGATATATTATCCATGTTACCTTCTTCAAACGCATCAGGTGTAGGTATTGCATTTTTTAACAAGTCTACATGGCCAGAGGGGATGAAATCCTTAGCTTCGATGATACAGATAATGGTTTTTGAGGGTGGTCGAAAGTCCTTGTGAGCCAAAAACATGGATCGATGATGGAAATAATCCCAAGGGTAATTTGGTGTGCATAGAATGTCTAAAATGTCTTCATAAGATTGAAAGGTAATGGAGTACAACGACCCTGTAATAGGTGAGGGTGGGGTGTCGAAGACTCATGCGGGTAACATGTTAGGCATCTATGGATGGGGGTGGAGTTGAGGATTAGATATCATCATTTGGTTATGAGGTAGATGGACCTAGGGGAGGGGAATGGGAACTATTGGTAGACGTCATGAACCAAATATCCATATATGAACTAGATGTATCATGGTATGGGGGAGGGGGAATCTCATACATCGGAGTTACAAAAGAGTTTGGGGGGTTTGGGGGGAAGTCCTCGCATTGTGGTGGAATGGTAAGAGGGGTCAAAGGATGGAGGTTGGGTCATGGAGGGGGTGTTCCATGACTGCTTGGATGAGGATTTTTTGCAGCCTAGTCCATCGAGGTTTGTACTATTAGGGTAATGGGGGGGATGGAATCCCTTTGGCTTGCTCATCCCTCAACGATGAATGGGCACTAATATGTATAATGATCCATTTGGTAACATAACACACAAGGGAATCACATGCACTCATTTACTGACATAGAAATATAGTGAATGTTAGTAATTGTTGATACCAAGGAGATGGGTTGGGAGGACTTGGGCAATGCAGTTTGGCGTACTACTGCTAGGGTGTCTCAGAATTGAGGGAGGGTCGGACAATGGTGCGTGTAGTGGTCACACTGAGAGCATATAGCGCAAGCATATTTGGTTCTCAAACTTGGAGGTTTGGAGGAAGAAGGTTCTGGGGAGGCCGGTGAGGCTACTGGTGTGGGTAGTAGGGGCGTACTTATGGGTTTTGGAATTAGATTCTACAACTTAGGTAAAGCGGGGAAAAGGTTGGTGGGATGTCTAATGACGGTGGATAATGTGCATGGGGTGGAAGGGGTAAGAGGTTCCTTCTTCTTCTGTGTGCCATGTGGGGTTGTGGTGTTGCCCCTATGGTGTGTAGTTGGGTTCCCAGTGGCGGTATTAATGCCCCTAATTTCGTGACCAGTTGGATGAGTAGGTTGATGTGCCATGGTTGCAGTAAGGGTAACATAAGTTGAGGTTGCAATGATAGACCTAGTGCCATGGCGAAGGGTTCTAAATACCATACAATGATAGCTACGACCATATTAGGTAAGGTGAAGCTAGAAACAACTTGGTATTTTGTTACTCTGAGGGGATGATAAAAGAAGGGTATTTGGGTGATGGCTTGTGGGACCGTTTGCTAAACATGGATTTGACCCATGGGTGGTGGGATCTTTGATGTTCCATCCTAAGGATTATGTACGGGGAGTACGTTAGGAAGTATCAGGGTTGGCTAGGAAGGGGTGGATGTGGAGTTTGATGAGCTCTTCGTGGATGGGGGGTCAGGTGTCTCTATTTCATTGGTTGTGACAATGCAAACAATGGTGGTGGTGGGGTTGGGGTGAGGGAAGCCTTGGTATGTACCAATCAAGGATGGATCTTGAAACATCCCTAGGGCTATGTCAATCATGGGTAAGAGGTCAAAATTTGAGTGGATTAGGGGAAGGATATTATCAATATGGTCGGATTGGTTGGATTCATAATGGGTTAATTAGTGGATGGTGAAAATTTTCCCATTATGTGGGAATAACATGGTGCAGAAGAATGATGAAGCCACTGCCTGCATGGAATACATGTAGCTCCATCCAAAAATGATGTTGTAATCCAGTTGGGCGTCAATGACCTTTATGTCAATGAGGATCGTCTTTCCCCCTAATTCTACCGAGATGGTTTGGTATAAGCCCTCTGGTTGGGATGGTCTACCATCATATGCTCGAAGGGTGATGAATGAGGGGATTAACTCAGGTGAACCAAGTTGCTTCCATATTGTTTTGGAAATGATGAAAGTAGATGCTCCTTCGTCGATAAAGCAATCATGGATGATGATATTCCATATTTTGACAATAATCTAGAATGCGACTAAATATGGGATTCACGGGTATTATTTTCTAAGACAAATGTGATTAGATGGGTGTCTGTAGGATCTATTGCCCCCAATTGTGAAAGTAATGTATTTCGTTGGGAAGGGAATGTCTGAAGGACTTTCATAAATGACATGGCAGTGGGTGATTGAGTGAGATCGTTAATAAGACTGTAGCTATGGGCGGCCCAGGCATGGGGATTGTGCACATTCTTGTGCAATGGTGTGTGAGGCATGTGGGTGATGGATTCAATTTTAGGATGAGGGATCATCAAAGGTTGTCCGGTTCGTAGTTGGGAAGCTTCCAAAGTGGTGGGTAATGGATAAGGGGTTGTACCGTATTGACAACTGCGAGTTTGTAAGAGTATTTCCTCTTCAGTGGTGAGAAGGATACTGCGGTCGATGGTGTTTCCTGAGTGGGGCTGGTTGGGTAGAGGGAACTGCCCCTGGGGTTGTGTGCGTTGAGTGTTAATGACTCCTTGATGTGGGATAGTATTTTGTAACATCGTTGGTGGTGGTGGTGGTATATAAGTAGGAGGTCCATGTGGTGGACCTTGGGGGTTGGGTGCCCACTGAGGATTCATGGCATCCTTCATACCTTTGTAGTTAGAGATTTGAGGGAAATGGTGAGTGTAATGACCATATTCACCACATATTGTGCAATGTTAATTGGTTCGAAGATTGTTACTTTTCCCTTGTCATGGTTGGCCATTGTTATTCCCCCTTGAGAGTTTTGATTGTGTTGGCATTGGTTGCCTCCTGCTTGAGGGTTTTGTTGAGGGGGGTTCCCTCCTTGTCCCTGGTTCCTATTATTTCCTTTCTTTCGGTTATTATTGGATTGGTGAGGTGGGTTGGTTGTGTTCAACTGTTCAAAAGCTTGAACCTATTGAAGAGGGGAAGGTTGGATGAAATTGACCCCTACCTAGTGTTGTCTGTGTGGGGGTACAACAGGTTGGGGAGGACCTAGAAAGGGGTAATATGGCTTACCTTATGGAGGTCCATATGGGTTGTAAGAAGTGGAGGTGGCTCCATTATTACTAGGTGGATATGAATTTGTTGGTGGGGGAGTTGGTTGCGGTACATGTATTGGTTGGCAAAGGGACGTAGGTAGATGTGTACCCATGGTAGGAAGAGGAGGTGCCATGAATGGTGGAGGTGGTGATGGGGGAGGGTAATATGGAGTTCCCCCATATGGTTGGAATTATGGATTGATCCCATATGCGGGTCTTGACTACGTGTGTGGTTGATTATGAACCATGGCGTCGATCAACCCATCAGTGGTGTGTGATGTTCCAAGTTTGTCTTGACCAAAGGGAAAAGGACGAGGAGCATCTGGAAGAACAGTGTAAAAGTACCTTGATTGGGAGTAGATGAGGTCAAATTGTTGCGCCTTAGTGATGGCTTCATCTTCAGTTTGGGGGAGGGTTGTAGCCACATCTTTGGCAAGGGTAGGAACGAGCGATCAGAGGTACCAATCTATCCTTTGTTGTGGGGTGGTATCTGCCTTTCATATGCTTTGACGTATATGCCACTCATGAATATGGTCAAAGATATGAACAATGGTGGTTTGTTTGAATTTTGAAAGAATCTCCAAACCCATGTCATGACGAATAGGGATTTGGAAAAATGACATGAATGCTTTAGCTGGAGACTCAAAGGTTGCATGGGAACCAAACTTCTCGTCTACATACCATTTGGTCATAGTTCCTATGAGAGTTCTCTGAAATAAACATAGACAAAGGAAATCTTCCATTATTCTATTGGAAGAACACCACAAGTGGAAGGACATGACATAGTTGGCTGGGACCTCTCTCTCTTTTTCTTCAAACGTAGGAATGCCGGAAGGTAGCTTTGTGGGCATATTTATCCAAGTGGGGTCGCGCAATATGGGATCATTTTTTAGTTTGGTTAGATCCAGGATGTTGAGTGAAGCCAAGTAGGGCATGATGAGGGCAGGTCCTTCCATTGTATGAGAGGAAGTGGTTCCTTGGGAGCTTATACTTTTTGAGAAAGTTTGGGCTCCGCCTCCTTGTGGTGGAGGGTTTGTTTGTGAGTTAATTTGGATACTGGTTCCAAGAAAAGTGGCCCATAGCAATCCCAATCCTAGAACCGTAGCACTAACTGGTGTATGTAGTGGTATTTTTTATGTCTCAACGATATTAAGGACACCACCCAAAATTGGGGGTAAGTTTCTCAAGCACCTAGAACGGTGGGGATACTATGGTTCCCTTATGATTCTAGCCTAGAGGTGTGTGTGTGTAAATGGTGCTGAAGAATGATAGGATGAATTTCTTTCAAATTACTTTAAACAATGTATTCATGAAACTGTATGTAATCAAGTGGTGAAAATCATACATCAAGACAATGTGAAAAGTAGTTTGGGATTTTTGTAACTCCGTGTGGGGGAATAAAAATCAAATAACAAGTGCATGTGTCCTATCTGACGTAATGTCCTTCCTCTCCAATAACGTTGGACCTCCAAAAAATCACTCAATAGTGGGGCCGAAACCCACTTTAGGACAAGCTAGTGAAGGAATGGACAATCAGTTATAATGAGGGGTGAAGGGGGCATATCCCGGAAGTATTGGCGATATTTCCCAACAATCGTTCAAAATATGAACGAGGTGCAATTGCAGCCCACAACCGCCACCTTGGGTAGATAAATCCTAGATTTGGCTACTAAGCTACCTACATCAAGCACAACATTTAGATTTTCAGCCTCATAAATCAGTCACAGGCTGGATGCTTTCGAAGGGTTGGGTGAACCAAGGAGGCACGCACAGAACAACTGGACCTTGGCCTTCGACCCTTCACAGGTGTATCCCTGCCTTATGGTATAGGAATTCTTGAGTGGGAGGATTTTGGCACCCTAATTCACAACTTTCTAAGTTTCAAGTGAGAAATGATGATGGAGAGTTATTTGGATTCTTGTCCCATAATCATAACTTAGACTACCAAATTCTTTTGTGTTCCTCCTGTGGAAGTTAGAAAGTGGGTTGATTGTGTTTTCTTTTTAGAATGTGAGAGTAGGTTGTGAAATTGGGGTCATGGACCAACTTCTTTTTTATGATGGTGTTCCAAAAGGCTCTTTATGAAACAAGTGAAGCCCAACAAAGAGTTTCAAGTATCTATCAAAATTGTTTTTGAGTGAGTGAGAGTGTGTGCAAGGAGTGGTGATGGTGAACACGTTTTTAATAAGTTAAATTCAATATTTTAACATGGTGGACATCGTTTGGTCCTTTACTTGTCTTGTTTAGATAACTTACTAAATTTTTTCAAATGACCCTTGCAAATGAAAGAATCTTATCCTAAGATGGTGGATATGGCAATCCTTTGACTCTTTTATCTCTCTATGATGTTTTGCAACCTAAGAAAGCTTGAAAATTTTTTTCCCTAGATTGTGAACATGTGGACATGTATGGGCCCTTCCAATGCTTTAGACTTCCTAAGTGAGTTTCTCTAGAAATTTGAACCTATCCTAAGATTGTGCACATGTGGGAATGTGTGGGCCATTACAAGTCTTAGATTTAAGTTCCAAAATGAGCTAAGAGGTATTGGCCTCTCCTAGAGATTTATTGATTTTCTTTTAAGAGAGATGAAGACTTGTTTAGGAAATCTCTCTTCTGATTTCCAAGATCACACTAGAGTGCAAGGAAAGAACATAATCCAAGATTACTTAAATAAGTTTCTAGTCCCGAATTAATGTGGTGGCTGTGTAAAATAAAATAAGATAATGAAATTCACATGCAAAGCTTCAGGCCATCTATGTGGCAAGTAATGAAGTAAAAGATGCAAAGGTTCTTTTTATCCTCCCTAATTGTCAATGTGTGGTTTTTAAGCTATGTATGCAAGAGTGGATCTCCAAGCCTGCTTTTGATGATTTTTACAATAGTGCACAAATGAAATCTAAACTACTTGGTGGAAGTGAATTGCTCAAGCCTTATAATTTAGCAAAAATAAGGCTTGTTAGGGACCTAACCCCTCACGTAGGTAGAATAATATATTCGGATGTAATAAAGGTCAATATTAATAAGGCCTAGCAATAAGGAAGAATAAGCCGAATGTAAAAAGAACTAATAGAAGCTTCCGCTTCTAGAAGGATCTTTCTCTAGATGGTTCTTTTGATAAACACATTTAGTATAAATAGGAGTCGAGAGTATGAGAACTTTTTTCTTGGATATTATTGTAATAGAGCTCTGCTCTGCTGGAGGTTGCCCCCTTGAAGAGGCAAGTGAACATTGCTCTCAGTAATCAAAGTTCTCTTTTTGGTGTTATTCAGGGATCATTTTGGTATTATTGTGGTGTTGTTCTAGTTATATTGTTGTCCATCTACCATTTCTAGAATTTTATTTATGTTCTGCATACTTTTTATATCTGGAATACTACAAGTGGTATCAAAGAACTTTCCTTGGCAAAAAATTGTGGGTTAATTTTTTTTTAGGGTAGAGACGTATTCCGACGTCTTTAAGCTACAAAGTTTTGTCGTTATATGCATAAACCCGTGGTTGGGGATTCATACACGCAAGAAATACAAGTGGTACTTAAGTGCACATCTGTTGGTCACCCTTGTAACCCCTATTGGTACCCCTTCGTGTGGTAGTGCATCATACATCACCTATATATGGATCGACCTAGATTTCCTGAAGCCCTCTTTAGATAAACCGATTGGCTGCCTGACTGCTATAGTGCCATCGAGAACAACACTCGACAAGATACTCTCTATTACCTGGGTAGTCGGGTAGTATGGCTAAGGGAACAGTCTAGCCTCCTTAGTTGGTGCCTTGAGATATTGGGTCGAGTACTACTGTTGGACCCCGCATGTATATCAGAGAGCTATAGCACAAGGAAAACCCTTGTCTGTAGAACCCTTGAATACCTAACCTTTGGGGACGGAAACAAAAAAAAACAAAACAGAAAAGATATATTGTCACGCAATTGTGTCTCCTGCATTCGAGTTGCCAAATCACTACACATTTCTTCATGATTAAGCATTTGGGCATTTCATCACTGCAACATTCTTTAGATCGGAGTATAACTCCGCAGGTGTAAAAAAAAACGAGTCTAGATCCTGTTGCACCATTATTTGAGACCTATTACATTGTATTTCTCTCTTCTCCCTTATCACATTCATACCTATCATTTTTCAGCAAATTGTTTTACCCCACCCACCCCTTTTCGGTTCCCTCATCATCATGGCCCATACCTGTACCCAATACTTGGAAGCTCGCTTCAATACCTTGCAATCTAATTTCATAGAGACCCAACAAGAACTGAGACAGCGCAGTGCCAATATTGTCACCATCAATAAAAACATGCATTCATCCATCACTGCCTCAATCGAGGAACTCAAAGAAGACCTCAAACAAGACATTACTACCCAACTTGAATATGTCACTATGATGATCTGCACCAAGCTGCATATCCCTGCAGATCCCCCTTTATCTGACCCACCTTGGCATACCGAAGCTGAAACTTCCTCTCATTCCCATAATTTCCAGCCTCATCACTTTCAGCATGACCTATGCCTTCCACGTGTGGATGTGACCAAATTTGATGGCGCAGATCCCACTGGTTGGGTAACTCAAATGGAACATTATTTCTCTTTGTACGACATTATAGATGACTTGGAGAAACTCCGGTATGGTGTTCTCCATCTAGATCAAGAACGTTGGCAATGGTGGCAATGGAGAAAAACTGCCCGTCAAGGGTATGTTGCTTGGACTCACTTTGTGGCAGAGCTTTATGAACGCTTTGACACTGACACCAACCATTTAGGTTGTTTGACAAAGTTAAAAAAATCTGGCACAGTGGAAGACTTTATAGCTTCTTTTGAGCGACTGGATTTTCGTATAGAGGGCATGTTTGATGCTTTTTTCCGAGAATGTTTTATCAGTGTCCTCAAGGATGAGATTCGTACTCATGTTCTCATGGCTTGACCTTAGATTTGGGTGGAGGCTATTAAAAGAGATAAGGAAGCACAACAAGTTGTCTCTTCTCAAAACCGGAAACCCTCCTTTATTCTTCGCATTAAACCAGTAAATCCCACTCCTCCTTCTACTTCACTAAAGATCAAAAAATTGACTAGGGCCAAAATGGTTGAACGCCAACTCAAAGGCTTTTGTTATAATTGTGATGACAAATATTTTCCGGGACACAAGTGTAAGGAACAAAAGATTTTTATGACCATCTCATAGGATGTTTTAGAAGAGGATGTTGAAGCTCCCCTTGTGTCTGTGTCACCTAAACCCACTGACATAACCCCTCCCTCAGACCCTCCCGAAGTAGAACCGGTCATTTCTCTAAATGCTTTCACTGGCTTCTCTGCTCCCCAAACCCTTAAGATAATTGGCTACATCAAGCATAGGAAGGTCATCATTCTTGTTGATAGTGGAAGCACCCATAATTTTATTCATCGCCGCATTGCCCAAGAAACTAATTGCTATATCCGCGCAGTCAATAATTTCCAAATCATGATTTCCAATGGCGGGTCCATGAAATGTGGAGGGCGTTGTGAAAATGTGTGTCTCCAAATTGGTGACTACCACATGAAATATCATATGTTTGCTATCGACATGGGCGGTTGTGACATTTTCTTGGGTGTAAATTGGCTAAGGACTTTCGATCCCATTCTCATGGATTTTAAGGAACTAGCCATGCAATTCGACCAGGACGACCAACAATATAAGTTCCAAGGCATCACTGTTGGTTCCCCTAAGATCATTAGTTCCCATCGCATGAAAAATCTACTCAAAAAAGGTCATTTTGGCATTATTGCCCAACTCCATGCTATACAAGCAACTGAGACACCCTCTGTGCCGCAGGACCTCCAATCCATCATCTCTAAACATCAAGTGGTATTTTTCACTCCCCAGGGACTCCCTCCTTCCCGTGGTGTTCATGATCATTCTATTCCCCTTGTCCAAGGAAGGCTTCCTCCCAATATCCATTCCTATCGTCACCCATTTTCCAAAAAAAATGAAATTGAGAAAATGGTTCAAGAAATGCTTAACACAGGTGTTATTCGCCCTAGTACGAGCCCCTACTCTTCCCATGTGGTCATGGTCCTTAAGAAATAAGGTTCTTGTCACATGTGTCCTGACTTCTGCGCCCTCAACAAACTCACTATTAAAGACAAATTTCTCATTCCTGTCATTGATGACCTCTTAGATGAATTGAGTGGTGCCCAGTTCTTTACTAAACTTGATCTTCATTCTACCTACCACTAGATCTGTATGAAAGAGGCAGACATTCCTAAGACTGCATTTAGAACTCATGAGGGCCACTATGAGTTTTTGGTCGTGCCCTTTGGCTTGTGTAATGCTCCCTCCACTTTCCAAAGCCTAATGAATCATGTGTTCCGTCCTTTTCTCCATAATTTTGTCTTAGTTTTCTTTGATGATATCCTTATTTATAGCAAAACCTGGACATACCATCTTGCTCATGTGGATCGAGTTCTCCATCTACTCTCTCAGCACCAACTTTTCCTAAAACAATCTAAATGTGCTTTTGGCACCTTAGAAGTCGAGTACTTGGGTCATCTTGTTGGCAAGGTCGATGTCACGGTGGATCCTAAAAAGATTGAAGCTATGCAAGACTGGCCTCATTCAAAGACTCTCAAAAGTTTGTGTGGATTTATGGGCTTAACAGGTTATTATCACAAGTTTGTTAAGAATTATGGAAAGATTGCGACACCTCTCATTGCACTCCTTAAAAAGAATTCTTTCACTTGGACTCCAATAGCTGCTCAAGTTTTTCAAACCTTGAAGATGGCCATGTGCACCACTCCAATCCTGGCCCTTCCTAATTTCACAAAGACCTTTGTCCTGGAATGTGATACTTCAGGGAAAGGAATTGGCACTTTCCTTATGCAAGAGGGTCGACCTTTGGCCTTTACCCGCAAACAACTGTCTGAACGAAATTTGGGCAAATCAATCTATGAAAACGAAATGTTGGCTATTTTGCATGTCGTTGATCTTTGGCACCCTTATCTATTGGGGCAACGCTTTCAAATTAAGACAGATCATCAAAGCCTCAAGTATTTTTTGGAACAACGCATTTCCTCCCCAGAGCAACAAAAATGGGTGACTAAGCTCTTTGGATATGATTATGAGATCATNTTTTTCTCTCTCCTTCATTGTATCAGATTGGCTCCAAGTCATTCGCCAGGAATGACTACATGATCCCAAAAGTTTGCATCTGATACAACAATTGAAGTCCAATTCTCCAGTTTCCCCAAGGTACTCCTGGCTCCATGATGAGATTTGATACAAAGGTCGTTTGTATTTAAGTAAACAGTCAAAACTTAAATCCACGGTGCTTTCTGAGCTTCAAGCTACACCCACAACTGGGCACTCCGGGTTTACCAAAACCTATGATAGGGTCAAACGTTCTTTTTTCTGGGATGGTCTGAAATAGGACGTTCGTAATTTTGTGGCTGAATGTGATGTGTGTCAACGCAACAAGGGAGAAATAGTCAAATCTCCTGGCACACTACAACCGCTTCTGATTCCACCTGCTATTTGGTGAGATATCTCTATGGATTTTATTGTAGGCTTCCCTAAATCGAGAAATAAATCAGTCATCATGGTGGTAGTTGATCATCTTTCCAAGTATGCTCATTTATGTGCTCTTAAAAACCCATTTACAACATCCATTGTGGCTCAACTTTTCATGGATCAGGTTTTCAAGCTTCATGGCATGCCACATTCTATTGTTTCTAATCGTGACCCAACTTTCACCAGCAATTTCTGGCAAGAATTGTTCAAGCTATAAGACACCCAATTGCATCTCAACACAACTTATCATCCCCAGACTGATGGTCAAATTGAAGTTGTCAACAAGTGTTTGGAAACATATTTGAGGTGTTTTGCCTCGAAAAAGCAAAATCATTGGGCTCAATGGTTACCACTAGTTGAATGGTGGTACAACACTTCATACCATACAACTACCTGCAAGACTCCTTTTGAGGCAATATATGGACAAAAATCACCTTCAGTTCTCTCATATTTTCCAGATGTCTCGAAGGTCCAGGCAGTTGACCAAACACTTATAGTTTGATAGGCTATTCTTCGTACCCTCAAAGAGAATTTGGTCATGGCCTAGAATTGCATGAAGCAACAAGCCGATCAAGGTCGCTTTGAACGTCAATTTGCAGAAGGGAATCATGTGTTTCTTCGACTACAACCTTACAAGCAAAATTTCCTCAAGGCTGACCATTGTCAGAAACTGGCGCCCAAATTTTATGGTCCTTATACCGTTCTCAAGCGTATGGGACAGGTGGCCTATCAATTAGCTTTTCCCAGTCATTCTAAGCTACATCCTGTTTTTCATGTTTCCTTCTTAAAGAAGCTGATTGGAACTAAGTGCCAAACTCAAACCAACCTTAACAAGTTGGACGAAGAAGGCTCCATTTGGCTACAACCACAAGCAGTTTTTGACCAGCATGAGCATCACCTGCGTCAATGAACCATCAAGGAAGTGTTAGTCCAGTGGAAAGATACAACCCTAGCAGATGCCACTTGGGAACCAACTACCATTCTGCAGCAATTTCCACATCTCAAGGCTTGAGGACAAGGCTATTTTTAAGGGGGAGGACATGTTAGGGACCTAACCCCTCACGTAGGTAGAATAATATATTCTGATGTAATAAAGGTCAATATTAATAAGGCCTATCAATAAGGAAGAATAAGTCGAATGTAATAAGACCTAATAGAAGCTTCTGCTTCTAGAAGGATCTTCCTCTAGATGGTTCTTTTGATAGACATATTTAGTATAAATAGGAGTCGAGGGTATGAGAAATTTTGTCTTGGATATTATTGTAATAGAGATTTTCTCTGCTGGAGGTTTCCCCCTCGAAGAGGCAAGTGAACATTGCTCTCAGTAATCAAAGTTCTCTTTCTGGTGTTAGTCTGGTATCATTTTGGTATTATTGTGGTGGTGTTCTGGTTATATTGTTGTTCATTTGTCATTTCTAGCATTTTATTTATGTTTTGCATACTTTTTATATCTGGAATACTACAAGGCCAGTGCACGACTAAACCAGAAACAGTCGTGCACAAAGCACTAAGTGCGCGTTTGGATGGTTATGATGGAGCGTGGATGGGCGCGGACCGCACAACTATTTTCCCTGAACCCGTGTGCATGCGGAGAATATGGTGGGACACAAATTTTGAACGATTTCACTCAATGTGGGATGAAATCCTTCTTTTGAAAGTGAGAATAGGTCGATTTTAACCCCTGAAAACACAAATTAGTGAGAAAGAAAAATTTAATAGCCTAATTAGAGAGGATTTTGATCCAAGTCCCCAGTATGGTCGTCAATCTGTTGGGTTTTTTTTTCCCACTTGGGTTAGCAAAAAGAGGTTTCTTAACTATCTAGTTAGGCAAGCAAGACAACACAACAATTTGTTAGTTGATTAGTGGCTAAACTAAGTAGAAAACAAGAAATGAACAACAAGCAAATAAAACTAACTAAGCATGGAACAACTAAAATAGATGCAAGAAAGAGACACAAGGAATGGCTACCAAATGAGACTGATATTTGAATTGATAACATCTTGGAGAAATATGAGAAATTATGAGTCCCCTCTTCCTCCTTGGGAAGGCTCCTTAGTCCCCAAATACAAAGCTTTCTCTCTTCTAACAATGGCTGGAAATGAAAATACAATGGTGAATAATTGATAGTTGAACTTCTCAACAAGAGAGAGGTGCAACACTTGCTGTGAATTCTAAAAGGTTCTATGAGAAAGATGGCTTCTCAAAGACAAATTGAACAACATAAAAACACTCAAATTACTTCTTCTTTTTTTTGCTTACAATGGCCCTTTATTTATAGGAGGATGGGAATTTTTTTCTAAACTAGTTTCAAATGTGAATGGGAGGCCTTTGGATGTACCTCCCATACCTTTCAGTGATCCCAAGGCGGAATTTGGGGGCGATTTTGGGTATGGGGGAATTCCACTCCATCCCAGAAGTCGTTGAGGCTCGAACGAAATCATCAATGCATCGTTTTCACATCCGCATGGGTATTCCGTCTGTCATTCACGCGGTCCCCGCACTGTGCATGTTGTACACCGTGTTAGACCGCACGGATGTGCACGCACTGAAAGTGTTGAATATGTGCGGAACTTTAGAACCACTTTTGTATAGTTTTGTGCTTATCTTTCCAAACTGAGTGTAATCCTTCCAAAATTATTGGTAGTATGTTATGCTTGTGCTGACTATTTCTTCATTCATTGTCTGTGTTTTTGGTGAGCAATTTTTCGGTAATAACAGTAATAATTGTTGAACATATCCATTAGTTCACAACAACGGGGGTTAAAGAAATAAACATAGAGAACAATGCAAGGTGTATATCATGCACCTATATTTCACATTCATCAATGATAGAGGTGTCGGGTTACCACCAATCATGCACCCCAAGGTGTTTCACTTTACCTTGAAACCTTGACTCAATCACAACAAATCTTTTTATGAAGTTGAATACAAAGAAGGTGCAACACAAGCCTCACAAACCTCTTTTCAAAAATGATCCCTTTTACAATTTTGTCTTATTTCAACAAATTCTCTTAAACATATCTCTCTTTTGGCTCTCAACTTATTACATTAAGGCATTTCATACTCAACATGACCATTGAAACAAAACATATCACACATAATGTGAGAACAACCCAATAGCTCCAAGCATGTCTCACAAACTTTTGTGATATGGTAAAACGTGAGCAGATTCAAATCAATATTCATGCAAGGGGGTAAGGTATAAAAGGATTATAAGAATAAAAGATACCTTCAAACGCTCTTTGACTTCATTTTCCTTCATTAAGCAGGTTCACAACACTCTTGGATGTATTTGCTTTGTGTCCATGGAAACGAGCGTCTGATGGCAAAAGAAACTCCTGCAGATTCTGTGGCAAATGAAGATACGAAAAAAACACCCAAAAAGAAACGTTAAAGGATGCCAAAGGTGCAAAACCCCTCCCTGCACATTCACCTTATTAGTCCTTGCCAAAGGCTTGGGACTATAGCAATGAGTTTGCCTTTGACTTTGTATTAGTTTATTGTTGACTTTAAATTTATGTGTTATATCTAATGTGTAACATAGGAAATTAATCTCTATATTTTTTTAATAAAAAAATATATTTTTCTAAAATTTAATTAATTGATATCTTTAAAGTGTTATTGCAAGCTTCACGTCATTCAATATATAAAATTGATTACACAATTAATAGATTTGACAATTTGACAAGAAAAAAAAAAAAAAAAAATATTATTTGATTCTATTCATCATTTCTAGGAAAAACAAATCACCAAATCACACCTACACACTTTGTCGACTTGTGTCAGCGAAATAAGGTTAAATTGGCTAACTTATAAATTCAATAAAAGCCACCCCCACGTGTTATGACAAAGGAATAACCTCGGTTTAATTACTAACTTGCGTAAATTCATGGCAATAACCAGCCTAGCTGGATTGAACATTTCTTTAAATTTTTTAGCCTTTACACTATAAATATAAAGGTGTATTTTTGTCTGTGTTATCATTGTTGTTATTTTTATTTATTCTTATTATTAGTTCTGTAGCAATTACACTATAAATATAAATGTGTATTTTTGTCTGTATTATCATATCGTTGTTATTATTTTTATTTATTTTTATTAATAAATGTGTATTTTTGTTTGTATTATCGTATTGTTGTTATTATTTTTATTTATTTTTATTAATAAATGTGTATTTTTGTCTGTGTATCGTTGTTATTATTTTTATTTATTTTTATTATTAGTCTTTGTAGAAAGCTTATGGCTATAGCAATAGTTTTTAAATTGAATCTATTTTGGTTTTTGTTTTTATGAATTTGGTGTTGTTTTTAATTTTTTTTTAAGAATATTTAATCTTAAATAAATTCTAAATTTAATAAATATATAAAAAAAAACATGGGAAATTTTTAGACTCTTTTTAAGTATATTTATATCAAATAAATTATAAATTTATAATTATTAAAAAAACTTGGAAAATAATTCATTCTTAAAATTTAAGGGGTTATATGTCATTTCTTAGCTTGACAAAAACAATGAATTGGTTTTTTGAGAATCAAAACATGTTTCTTGAGATATACCTATTTGTGTCGTTGTAAGTGCCTTTTCTCCCACATCTTTATGATCTTTATGTGTTCATGTCCGTTAATATGGGAAAAAATGGATCTATATGCCAAACATTATTGGTACAAATATAAATAAATTTACCAACGTATTGTTCATTATACATTTTGAATAACAAACAACCCTCTTTTAACAAAAAATATTCATTACTTACATTTAGTTTTATTAAGTTTCATTGTTCAACATGTATTTACCAACTAACTTGAGATTACATTACCATGCAACCCTTATTTGCATATGATTTATGAAACTAATACTAGTAATCCAAGACTTTTAATGCGGTGGTTGTAATTACTTTTCTACATTCACCACGAATTAAACATCTCTTGCCTTGCGAAAGGGGTATTTAAATATTCTCATTTCTAGTTAATTTATTTTCTTAAAAATAAATTTGATAATTTTAGTCTTCTTGAAGTAAAATTTAGTGGTAAAAAATTCTAATAATGAAGTAAAACCAACATAATTTTGATCAAATTTAGAAATGTGTTTAGACAATTTGAGTGTTCTTTTTCACGTGTTTAATGTTACATTTCCTTTTTCGTATAATGTTACATGAGTGATTGAGGTTGTGAACATAAATAGAAAACTTGTATGAAAAATATAATCAGAATTTCAAAGTGAATTTATCAAATATACTCATAATTGTGATGATAGTAAAGTTATTAAGATTTTAGATTAGAAAACGTTTTAATTTTATTACGATGAAAAAATAAAAAATAAAAAATTTATTATATATTTAGTTTTTTAATTTAAATTAATTTTATACATTGGATTTTTTTAAAGAGAATAATAAACCTATCACATATTTAATTTATTTTAGTTCAATTAACTTAAAAATAAGAAGCTCCAAAGTGTTCTATGAAACAAAACAAGTCTCGATGCATCAAAGTCGCAATAGAATTCTAATAGTATTTGAAGGAGTGATTTATTTTTTAATGCACAAATCCACTTTAGAACCGCTTGTACCATTTCTTTCATTCATTTCATAAGTTCATAGTGACTCAACCTCATACTATATTGAATTTTGATTTTTGAAATTATTATTTATCGTATATATTAATATGGTAAGAATGTGAATAAGTGTTGAGTTTATAGTATAATTATTTATTTAAATCCATCTTCAATATGGATGTATTCAAATCTTTAGAAGTGTAAATGCTTTTTGAAATCATTATTAGTCTCATATTGATATGGCATTAATGGGTAAGTGTTGAGGGTGTAGTATAATTAGCCATGTAGATTTATTTTCAACATGGATTTATCGTGTGGAGATGATTCAAATGCCCAAAAATAGAAGTTAATTATTAACGTTTTGTATAAAAATTTGAGAGGCATTGACACAATGTTTCTTTCATAATATTTAAAAAGTTTTTAGAGTTGGCAACTCTAGGGGGTTTCGTTGTATCTCAATGAAAAAACGGAAACGAGATTTGAATGGGGCTTTGGGGTTGTTTCTAATAACCAAGTGGAAGTGTTGACCTTATATCAAGGGCCAAAGATCCTCGACCTTAGGAAAATCCATCATTTCATAGTTATAGGAGATCTTCTTTCATCATATGACATATGAACAATTCTACAATCCTAATGGATGGTAATATAGCTTGGCTCATATCAAGAACAAGGCAGAAGGAAAAATGATTCGTCTTGATTCAATACTATCACATGCTTAAGATATTAAACCATCAATCTGACCAATTGGAAAATGGTGCTTCATTCTTGGAAGTTAGGAAAAATTGAACAAAAGGTAGGATATTAACATCTCCAATCCCATTGTTTTATGATTTATGGACAATCCAAAGTTTTGTATGCCAAGTGAAACCATGAAATCAATGGTGCCATGAAAAACCAAGTGGTGGTGTGATATAATTTAGATAGGAGAGGAATAACTCCCCTTAGCCTCAAAAGATGCTCGCACTCATTCCATTTGAATGTGGAGGAGTTTTGTATGCCCTCGCCATTCATTATGGGTGATGAAGGTGGGATTTTGCTGGAGTAGATTGGGAATTTCAACATCTCGTGTTTTGTGTTTGTTAATAGCCGAGCCCATCAAGAATTACGAGAAGGGGAGTGGGCATTAGATTGGAACTTGGGTTGATCCCTTTGCTAGTGTGGTATATTTCCTTCAAGCCCTATAATCATGGTTGTTGGTCTCTCACGTACAATGTAATCATTCAAGAAGACAACACATATGGGAGAGCATTTTTCCCATGGTCATTGTGCATTTTATGGGGTATTACATAATAGGGGTGTGTTGAGGAGACATGAGAGATTTATAGAAAATTAGCCTTGCATATCTAGTGTAATTAATAGACTGGACACCCAAAACAAGTGTCATATAATAGGGTATACTGAGATTCTAGACTTAGCGATCCCACAAGAGAAATAAATTGATCATTTATAGATAGAGTGCAATAGACTTCTCTACATTGTGACAGAATTGGTAAGAAGATCTTAGTCTAAAGCTGCTTAGTATAGAACATTAGTGGGTTTGACATCAGAAGAAAACAAAGAAGAATAGTTAGTTCAACAATGTATTGGGGAAGCAGAGATGGAGCCAATTAGAGAAGTGAACAACTACCTTTAGGATATTCAAAATGAATGCCACAATGGGCATCCTTTCAATTAGAACTAGGGATTTTAGCATGTTTTCAATTAGAGATTGTCATGGTTTCTCGGTGATGATTTGGGAAAATATTGAATGGATCTAGGGTAAGTATGAAGTAACATGATTTGTTGTCATGGTCTTGAGAGTGTGGTCTTTTGTGGTTATCATAAGAAGAGTTGGGTGTCAATCAAATGACCACCTTGTATTTTGATATCATTATTCTTTCTATCACATAAGGATATATTTTGAGTACGAAGTTGGCTAACATTGTTCTTACCATTGTCCCATATAATCTTATCTCAAAGGTGGTACATGAAGTATTAAAATCCCTTGTGATGAAAGTCTTGTTGATATTCTTGATTTATAATATTTCTCTCTATGTAACACGCTAGAAAAACACATTGTTTGGGCATCTTGTGGGGTGAATCTTACTAGAAGTCGTAATTAAACCATGGGCCAAGGAGGCATTGGGGCCCCATGGATATATTTGTAATTCCATATGCAGTGCAACTAAAGGCCTTTTTTTTGTTTAGTTTGAGGATAAAAAGTGTTTTCATGAAGTAATATTTGTGGCACATGGATGTCCTGAAACACATTTATTGTTTTTATCAAATGACATGAAGAGCTCTTTGCTTAAGAGGCCCCTTAAGATTCATTTTTTTTTGGTATGGTTGAAATTCCCAAGGATCCTTGTGTAGCTTCTAACCATTTTTGAAATGTATCTCAACTCCAATTGGTAGGTTCATAACCGACGATGACGGGAGTCGGGGCTAACAACTGATGATGACGACGACGAGAGTCGGGGCTAACAATGGTCGTCGATCGATGGAGGGAAGAGATGAAACCTCCACCATAGATCTTGTGGGTCACATCCATGTACCATGAAGAACCTTGTAAATTTGGGTGTTAACCTCCACGTCAATTTATTTTGCCAATATGCTTTGGACCGTAGAGATCAAGAACTAAGAATTGTTGGATTAGGGGAAAGTATCCATTGGAGTTTCGTCATCGGAGTTTTGTTAGTGGGAGTAAATTATGGGAAAATAAATCCTGACGACGATGAAGGTGGGCCAAAGGATCGAGCCCACAAAACTAACATGTTGATGGCAGCTTCCACATTAGATGGCGCGAGTAATAAGAGGCCACATGGATGCCACATGGTAATGAGCTGGTCGTTGAGCAATGAAGGCCCATAAACTTTGAAGGGCTATAACTTTTAATCTAAAGCCAAGTTTTGAGCAAATTTATAGTCGTTGGAAATCCCTCAACGAGCATAAGGCGATGGTGTGCTTACAAAAGGGAATTGAGACAATTAGAATAAGAATATTTTTAAGTACCTCAATGGATCTTCAAATATACTTAAAAAATAACCCTTAATATCAATAAGAATAAACAAAATATTCACCAAAATACTGAACACAAGAATGTAGTCAAAACCCTTGAGGTAGGGTAACACCATATATTAATCCTTATGGAAGGATAAACATCTCAAGCAATCCTTTCTTGTACAATAACAATATTCTTCACTATGCTCCAATGCATTGCTTACACTTCTTTATATAACATTCTCTATCTTCTAGGAACATTCTAAAGAAGAAATATTCTAGAACGACTATTTATTATATCTAACTACCATAGTGGGCTTTATTTAATAATATAGTATACCTAGTCCACCTTACATTGAATGGCCTCCACTAATAATACACAAACACATTCCCATTGGGTACCTCCCTAGGTATACTACATTCCATCCGCCTTCACATGTTTTGTCCTCAAAACATGGGAATAAACCATACAATATGATCAGCTAAGCAATGTATCCAACCGGTACCAAGTATGACCATTCATCCATCCTAATGGAAGATGAATATGATGTCCAACTACTACCTTGTCATCCTGATTTACATATGCATCCTGACGGTGTTGCCATGGGAGTGGTTCTCTAGCCTGATATCTTCCTGTAGTGCTAGTAAGCCTCCATGCACCTCTGGATTGATTTCCTTTTTGGTTCCTTGTTGGTGCATAAGTGTGTTGATGCTCACGCTCTTGCCTTGATGACTGTTGTTTCTCAATATGATGTGGATGGTGATATACAACAACTGTATGAATCTATTCTTTTTTCTTCAAATCTACAACATATTGTGCCTTTGAGTCAAGGACCTCCTTAGCTTCTTGATTGTGCCCTTCCTGTGGTTTTGCTTCATCTCATTTTGTAGATTCTTCCTCTGATTCAACTTCGGACTCTGCAATGACTTCTTTGCTGGCCTTTGTGGGTCCATCTTTCTTACTAAGAGACACATCCTGCAATGTGATTTTCTTTTTCTTGTTCCACAACTTCAAAAACTTCTTTTGCACATTAATATTAATGGTACATACTGATTCTATCCAAGGATATCCTAAAACAATATCCACTTCATCCCTATCCATAGCATAAAAATATGAAAGCAACACATATTTATCCATGGTAATATTCAAATCTTTAAAAATTTGAACATTTTCATCGTCCTGTGTGTTGTGAATATTCTTTGCAGGAACTTGAAATTTATTAACCAATTGAATATTGATAAAATTTTGTTGGAAACTAGGGTTAATAGAAACACTAACCTTCTCTTGTTGAATGCATCCATGGACCTATAGTATGGAGTTTCCAGATGAAAATAAACCCTTGGTGTGCTCTGTATAAGTTTTTCCAACATGAGACCACCTATCTAAAAGTAATTTTTCAAATACTTCATCAGAAAGTGCCATCATCTTGGCATGGTCCAATCATTGCCGCCATATCTTAACATCATCTTTGAAACTAAGGGGTAACATAAGTTTCAAATTATTTTTCCAGAATGATTTTTTTTTCCAAATTCAATGAGTTCTTCAATACTATATCCATCATCTTTTCCTATAAAATGGATTTATCTTTGAAAACCCAAAAATAGAACTAGGTTTTATAAAATTACTTACTTTGCAAATCACGTGTTTTTTTTTTTTCCTCGAAAAAAAACCCTGAAAATTTGTCGAATTTAAAATGTTGATAACTTCACTTTCTGGACTCCATTTGGATTGATTTGTTTTTAGAAATTGGGTATTTTTCCGAGAGGAATTCAAATATCCATTTTTTTTTTTGCCAAATTCTACTCATAAAGTTTCATATATGAATCTGAAGTGTGCCTCCCTCTCTTTTTTTCCCTAGAAAAAATATGCTAAAAGAGCCAAAAAATTATTCCCTTCTTTTGCCAAGAAAAGTGCTATGATACCAATTTTTAAGTACCTCAATAGATATGCAAATATACTTTAGAAATAACTCTTACTATCAACAAGAATAAACCAAAATATTCACCAAAATATTGAACACAAGAATGCAGTCAAAACCCTTGAGGTAGGGTAACACCATATATTAATCCTTATGAAAGGATAAAACTCCTCAATCAATATTTGCTTGTACAATAACAATATTCTTCACTATGTTGCAATACATTGCTTACACTTATTTATGTAACATTCTCTGTCTCCTAGGAACATTCTAGAGAAGGAATCTTTTAGAAAGCCTATTTATTAAATCTAACTACCATAGTGGACCTTATTTAATAATATAGTGGACTTATTCCACCTTACATTAAATGGTCTCCACTAATAATACATAACCACATTCACATTGGGTACCTCCCTAGGTATACTACACAGATTTTTATTACCCCATCCCTTAAAAGACACTTAGTGGATTGGGTGTGTTACACCCATAATAACAATTTAGCCCCTAAAAGTTTCCCTCCCATGAAGGGACATTAATATCTATTTTTGATTGTTGACAAGTTTAGTAAGATGTGCATCCTAGTGCCTTGTAAAAATACCATCAAGGGACACGAAACAACAAATATATTATTTTAAAAAGTCTGGGTGTACTTTCGGATATGAAAGAGCATCATCTTAGATACCATATTTCTTAGTTCCTTTTGTAATACACTTTGTAAGAAGATGAGCACCAAGTTGAAGATACGAGATCTACATCTTTCCATCCATAGATACATAGTAGATAGAAGTAGTGAATAGGACTTTGGTTCATCTTTTGAGGGGTTATAATGAAATGCACCAAAGGACATGGGATGAAAATTTGATTTATATTTAGAACTCTTATAATAGAGTACTCCATAGTTCTACTAACGAGTCCCCTTTTAAAACTTCCTTTGGGTATTTTCCACCTTATTTTATGGAAAAAAAGGAGGAGCGAGGGAAGACACCACAAGAGAAGCATTGAAGGATAAAAAGTTAATTGATAGGATCAGGCAGATCCATTTTAAATTATAGGAAACATTGAAGAAGTCATAGGAAAAGTACAAGGCCTAGCATGACCAATACATAATTGAGAATACATTCAAGTTGGGAGACAAAGTTTGGTTGCATATAAATAGAGAAAGGCTATAGGGTCTTGGTAAGAAGAGCAAGGATCTATAGTATGGTTCTTCTATAGTGTTGGATAAAGTAGGTGATATTTCCTACAAAATCACTCTACTCCCATATATGTGCATTTACTCAATAGTGAATGTGGAGAATTTAAAAATTTATGAGCCTTATTCCATGTTAGATCAAGAAAGTGAGGAGAAAGTCTCACTTACCATAAAGAACATAATTACCAACTTAATGAGAAATCTACAGGGTTCTCGTTTTTGGGGGGGTCAAGTTTTTTACCCCGTTTTTAAAAATAGTGCTACCGGTAGCACCCCCTCCCTTTTTTTTTTTTTGTTAATTTGTGCGAGACCTGTTAGCTACGCGATTAACCTGTGGCTTGAGAAACCGCGACTCAGGGGCATCTAAGCCGTCAAAATCACCCGGGGATCGCACCCGGCCTGAGCCACACCAACCCTTAACATGGTTGGATTTTTTGCCCCCGCAGGTTTCGAACCGGTGACTTTAACATCACGGAGTGGCTTAACAACACACTCCGTCACCGACTGTCCTACACCTCAGGGACACCCCCCCTCCCTTTTTGGGTGTTTTTTTGATATTTTAATTTTTTTGATACAAATGTTTCTACTTTTGTTTTTTAATGTTTGTTTTTTCATCTATTTTCATTTTTTTCAACAATGTTTTTAGTCATTTTTCCATGCTTCTTTCAATCTTAAAAATAGTTTTTACCATTTACATTTTTGAAAATATGATTTTTTCTTCTCCTTAATTAATTTATGGTTCCATATAATGGAAAATATCATTTTTAACACATTTTTTACCTTTACTTTAACACATAGAAAATCATTGTAGTTAAATAACATTATTTTTAAATATTTAGCAAAAAAAAATTATTCAATTTTTTTTGATAAATTAAAAACTTAAAAAAACTAAGAAAAATAAAAGAATTGAAATTTAAAAAAATAAAAATTATATAATTACGAATCAAAGAAAAACTTAAAAATATAAAAGAGGAAAAAACCATATATATATAAACAAATTAAAACACCTAAAATACGAAATTAAATACAAAATTTAAAAAATAATAATAATTTTTTTTTAAAAGTAAAAAAATATCAAATTTCCAAAACAAAAATCACTCCAGCCCCCTACGTGAGCAAGGACCAGGTATCGTGGGCGCCCACGATACCTGTACCTTGCCCGCGCA
>JASDQU010503335.1:81281-93846 GCA_032191745.1 Picea mariana | reverse complement strand
TTCATTTTAATACTAGAGGGAAGGTTTTGTTCTCTTCTATGGGTGTCACTAAGGCTTGAAACTTTTGTTGCAAACATTCCCACATATTCTTTGTAAAAACCTTCATCATATTTTAGGTATTTTTGGTCATATTCCCTAAAGTGCATAATCCTTGTTGAGAAACTGGTTGAACTCTATGTTAACTGATGCAAACGCGCCACCCAGGCATGCCTGCTCCCACCAGGACCTTCTCTTCCTTCGGCCCGAAGAGCTAAATTGCTCTTTCGCTCCCTTATCGGAAGTTCTCAACACCCACAGAATGCTTTTTGTGATTCTCCGATGTCCTATCGGAAAATCGGGCCTCACGTGATCGTGAGTTCTGCACTCACGAGGTCGGGTCTTACAAATCCCTGAACCCCGATGAATGTTCCACCTACGTGTTCCTTGTTCTTATCGGGAATGTCCTCATCGGGAAATCGGCACTTGCAAGGTTGTGAATCACTCACCTCATGGATCCCCGATTCCCAATCTCCGATGGCACCTATGCACCCCTGAGCTCCTCCGGCTAGCTCCTTTTCACATGTGACCTACTGGACTACAAGACCACGGTCCTTTCCACTATTAGAGTTTCGAAATTCGCAAATTTGCAATGCGTAGAACTCACACCCTTGGGTTCTTCGATTCTCCGATTTCTGATGCCACCTGGCATTGGCCCACTGCAAGACTCAACCTTACAACACCTGTCCTCCACTATGGCCCTTAACCCTGTCGGGAAATCGCATATCGGAATATCGTGATTCTCATTGTCAATGTACACGAGACTTTCAATTTCCCAAACCCGGATGCACGTGCAAACTCTCTCCTCCATGTCACCACTTCCTTCCCCTCTATCGGGTATCGCGAAATCGCGATTTCTGATCCAACAATTTCGTTGTATACGGAAACCCTGAAATGCCGAACCCTGACTCTCCGGGATCTCTCACCACATGTCTTTGCTGTGATCAATGGCTTTGATTCTATCGAGGAATCACAGATAGAGATTCCTCCATTCGAGAGTTCTATGCCTCTGGAAACTCCGATGCTCCAAACGCTGACTCGTCGGGATCTCCTGCCACGCATCCTTGCCGATGGACGGTTCAAACCTCCCATCGGGAAATCGCAGATCGCGATTCCAACATGCGAGAGTTCTATGTCTTCGGAAACTCCGATTTTCTGATGAGCTGAACTCCGATGGTTCCCTGACTTCTTGACATGTGTCTGATTGAGATCAACAGCTGAGATTCTTCATCGAGGTTTCGAGACTTAAAAGGTCTCATCTCTCTCGACTTGTAAAACCTAGATGCCTCCAAAATCCCGATGACTTCCCAGAATGATGACACGTGTCCTGCCGAGATCAACGGCTAGGATCTCTTCTCGGGTTTTCGAGAACTACAAGGTCTCGATTCTCTTGTTCAGCAAAATCCTGATGACCTTCATATCCCAATGACTCCTCCTTTGCACAATAGGGATTAAACCCGGCGCAACTTTTCTGAGATCTGACGGCTGACGGGATTTGACAGTTTTCCCCTTCGAATCTTGGCCGTCGATTTCTCCTCCTTGAAGATTTCTTGAGAAGGCTAACTGTCCTTTCTCAGAACTTGTCCTCCGACGCATGCACTTGCATCTCCTGCTCGAACCTTCCTCGCACAAACTCCTGTGCTTTCCTTTTAATGATATCATGAAGTCGATGTACCTCCTGAGCTTTTCCACTCTGATTATTTCAGAGGAACTTGCACGCACTCCTTGCGCTCAACATTCAACAACTTCCCAAGTGTTGAATCTTTAAGACTTTGCGCACTATTGCAACAACAGTCTTTGGCTTCCCTTTGCTCAGATTCACAACTGAGACTTCTTCTTCAGCCTGCGCACTCCCTGCACGGCTTCAACAACTCACTTCCACTTCTGGGTGGATGAGAACAAAAGTCAAACTACTGAGCTTTCATCAACACACTCCTTGCGGATGAATTCAACTGCACACTTTGCAGAAATCTCCTGGCTCAGATAGAGAAACAATTGAAACTCATTCCACCTCCTTCAGACTTCAGTTTCAAACATGAAATCACATGCACAACATATACAAAGCAAATGCATATTAAGAAAGCAAACATTCCTGAGCAGAACATCAATACACAGAGAAAACAACACAAACCATGTGCTTGAATCAAAGCTTCCTTCTATTAATTCAAATGACTGTACATGGGTGTTCTTCATACAATATTCTCTGCATGCTCTTCTCTTCTTGTTCCTGAATAATAATACAATGATACAATGAGGGTGTCTATATCCGTTTTCCCTCCTTCTATCTAAAACTATCTAATCTGGAAATAAATCCTATCTACCAGCATTAACTAGATTAAATGCCTCCTATCTACTTCAGACAAGAGCGTATGGCTCGAGGTCTGATACAATATACAAAAGGAGTTCCTTCATAAATGGTTCCTTGAAGGTTTGGTGCTTCATTAAAGACTTGCACTACAATCCCAAAGCACTTCAAAAATTTGGGTTTGTTTATCCAGCTGATCTCCGCTTGATGTGTTGGCTCGCTTGATGAGTTGGTGATGCTCCTGCATCATACTCCTCGGCTTGAAAAATTTCATGGGCTCCTATCCATGAGCTCTTGCACAGTCTATCCATGCTTTTGAATCACTGCTTCAGTCTCCCAGCTGGCATATTCCACTCGATGATTCTTTCATTTGACCAGATACTCGAAGTATTTCTTCCGCCTGGTCCTTTTGCTCACCCTCTTGTCAAGTATACGCTCCATCGGTGGCTTTTCTATAATCGGCATATGCTTCTACCACTGGATTTCTGGCTATTCATTACTTTCAGCTCCTGCTTCCTCAGCCTTATAGGGATATAAGTCTGAGACATTGAATGTCGGAGATATTCTGATTTTATCTGGCAACTCAATTTCATAAGCGTTTTCTCCTAATTTCTTTAGGACTCTGCATGGCCCAATTTTCTTCATTTTCAGCTTGTTGTATGTTCCCCTTGGGAACCTTTCCTTTCTCAGATGTGCCAGAACTAGATCACCAACTTCAAACTGAAGTTGTCTCTGATGCTGATCCGCTCTGCGCTTATATTCCTGGTTTGATTCCAGCAATCGCTCCTTCACCCTGCTGTGAAGTTCCTTCATCGCCTCTGCGAATTTTTCAGCGCTTGCGCTCTTAGTCATTATTTGCTCTAAATCCCTCAGTTCAGAAACTCCTCTTGGCTGCCTACCGTATACAATCTCAAATGGACTTTTTCATGTGCTTCTGTTCACTGAGTCGTTGTATGCAAACTCTCCTTGTGGCAACACATTGTCCCAACTGCTATGGTGCTCTGTCACCAGGCTTCTTAATAAATCTCCCAGACTTCTATTTACCACCTCTGTTTGCCCATCCGTCTGAGGATGATAGGCAGAACTAAACATCAATTTAGTCCCCATCTTCTTCCACAGTGTCCTCCAGAAATATCCAATGAATTTTGTATCCCTGTCCGATACTATGCTTCTGGGTAACCCATGAAGTCTAATGATCTCCTTGAAGAACAAATTTGCGATGTGAGTCGCATCGTTGGTCTTCTGGCATGGGATAAAATGTGCCATTTTGGAAAACCTATCAACTACCACAAATATCGAATCATGTCCTCTTTGCGTCCTAGGCAATCCCAATATGAAATCCATGTTGATTTCATCCCATGGCCTCTCAGGTATGGGTAATGGTTGATAGAATCCCGCATTTTGCTTCCGCCCCTTCGAATGCTGGCAAATTCTACACCTGTCAACGAATTTCTTGACCTGCGACCGCATTCCTGGCCAAAAGTATGCTTCGCTCAGCTTCGCAAATGTCTTTTCATGGCCAAAATGCCCTGCCAATCCACCACTGTGCTTTTATTTTAGCAGATTCTCCCTCATGGAGCAATTTGGAATGCATAACTGATTTCCTCTGAACAACAGTCCATTTTGGATCATGTAATCCATCCATGGGCTTCTGTCTCTGAGAAATGGATTCTCAGCTGCCTCATATGCCTCTGCGAAATCTGCATCACCTGCATACATGTCCCTAAGATTTTCAAAACCCAATGTTTTGACTCAGAACTTCTGCAGCAACAAACACTTCCTGCTCAAAGCATCAGCCACTTTGTTAGCAGTACCTGAAATTTGTTTAATTACAAATGAAAAATTCTGCATATACTCTAGCCATTTAGCATGTTTCTGATTCAACTTCTCCTGTTGAGTCACAAACTGCAATGCATGATTATCACTATACAAAACAAATTCTTTTGGGATCAAGTAATGCCTCCACTTCTTCAACGCCTGTATGATAGCATAAAACTCTTTGTCATACGTGGAGTACTTTACTTTTTCCTCATCCAGCTTCTCGCTGAAATATGCAATTGGTCTATCCTCCTGGCTCAAGACCGCTCCTATGGAAAATCCACTTGCATCACATTTCACCTAGAACACTTTCGTAAAATCCGGCAACACCAAAACCGGTTGTTCTGTGATCTTTCACTTCAACAGATTGAATCTCTTCTCTGCCTCTTCAATCCAATGAAAATATTTATGTCTTTTCTTGACGGTGTCCATCATCGCTGCGCTAATTCCACTGAAATTCCTGATGAATTTTCGGTAGAAACTAGCCAGTCCATGAAAAATTCTCACCTCGAAAACATGTCTCGGTGATGGCCAATTTTTAATTACCTCCACTTTACTTGGATCCATATTCAACTCATTTGTCGATATGACAAATCCCAAGTAAATGAGTTATGTCTTCATAAATGAAGATTTCCTCATGTTGATCAACACCTTCTCTTGCTGTAGCTTCTTCATTACTGCAGCTAAATGCTTCAGATGTTCTTCTTTTGTTTTGCTGAAAATCAATATGTCATCCAGATAAACAATGACAAACTTAGCAATGAATTCCTTCAGCACTTCGTTCATTAGCCTCATGAAGGTACTCGATGCATTCATCAAACCAAATGGCATGACTAGCCATTCATACAATCCTTCGTTGGTTTTGAAGGTTGTCTTCCATTCATCACCTTCCCTCATGCGAATCTGATGGTATCCACTTTTCAAATCAACCTTTGAAAAAAAAAATGCTCCACTTAAACAGTCCATCAAGTCATCCATCCATGGCAATGGGAACCTGTACCTGATGGTTATCTTATTAATGGCTCTGGAATCAGTGCAGATTCTCCATCCTCCATGTTTCTTTGGACTCAGTACCGTTGGAACGGCACACGGACTTAAACTTTCCCTGATCAGTCCTTTATCCAATAGTTCATGTACCTTCCTTTTGACCTCTTCATTCTCCTACAGCGTCAACTTGTATGTGGCCTTATTCGGAAAACTGGCTCCTAGTATGAGGTCTATATGATGACTCACACTCCTCATCAATGGCAACGAATGAGTTAATTCGTCTACCACAATGTCAGCGAACTCTTCCAGTTCCTGAATTTCTTCTGGTAAATCATCCACTCTTGTGCTGGTCAAGACGACTTTTGCTTTCCTGAACACAAAGAATTGTGGATCTTCCTTCTTCTTTACTTCCACTAGAAGTTCCTTCCCACTCATGAGAAGTACAGTATTTCTCGGCTCTGGTTTTACTTATTTGTCTTTAATTGGAAGTAACATATGTGTTCTCCCATTCTTCTCCAAAGTATACGTATTCATCTTCCCATCATGAACTACGTTCCTGTCATATTGCCATGGTCTGCCTAGCAATAAATGACATACATCCATAGGAATAACATCACAGAGTATTTTATCATTATACCCTCCTATATTGATGTCAACTAAGAACTGTTTAGTGACACGTACCTGATGCCCCTTCTGTAACCATGAAACTTTGTATGGACTCGAGTGATCAGTTGTCTCCAACTCTAATTTCTCCACCATCTCGGTTGAAACGAGATTATCTGTGCTTCCATTGTCCACAATAACCTTGCATTTCCTGTCTTTGGTCTTGCACGTGGTTCTAAAAAGTCTGTTTCTTTGAGCTATGTCCTCCACCTCCTTCTCGGGTGTTAAGAGAACCTTACGCATCATCAGCGACCTTCCGTCTTCTGCATCTTCTACTTCAACATCTCGCCTCTATGCCTCGGCGATGTGAGATTCTCCTCCATCCTTCTTCCTATCTGGACAGTCAACTGCCTTGTGTCCATTCTTTCCACATGTGAAGCATGTGATGACTCCACCTCGGCCTCTTCCTCTACCTCTGGTACGAGGAAATGTGTTATTATCAGCGTATCCTCCACTATGTTCTATCTGTTACCTTCGCTATTCAGCGTGTTGTCCTCACTGTGAACTTCCACCTCTTTCTGTTCTAGTCTGAGGCTTCTTCCAGTCATCCTTGGATTTCTGGAACCTATCTTGGGCAACTGACTTACCTTTTGGCTGGCTCCTACCTCGGCCTCGCTGTGTTGGCTTGAGGCTTAGCTTTTCCTCAGCTTTCAACGCCATCTGATACGCATCCTCCACCATTCTGATGGTTTTCATACTCATCTCATCCTGGATATCGTATCTTAAGCCATTCATATACCTGGCAACTTTTTCATCATCGCTCTCCCAATGACCTGCTCTGATATTTAGCTTATAGAATTCTTCAGTATACTCCTTTACTGTCATCAACTTCTATCTCAGGTTCTGCATTCTCCTAAACAGAGTGATTTGATAATCCCTTAGGATGAACTTTGCCTTCATCTTTGCAATCATTTGATCCCAACTTTTAATCTTTTGCTTGCCTTTGGAACATCTATCTGCTTGAAGCTCGTCCCACCATAATTCTGCGTGTCCCTTCAATTTGGTAACAGCATGCCTAACCTTCTTATCCTCTTCGATATCCTCACAATCGAAGTAGGTGTCAAGAGCTCTAATCCAATCTAGAAGTTCTTCTACATCCAGACTCCCTTCATAAACTGGAATGTCCATCTTTGTCTTCGAACTCATCCGGGCGATATCTTTAATTAATCGCTCATTGGTTGCATCTTCGGCTGAAACTTCTCCTTCTTGTTCAACTTCAACTTCGCCTTCGGAGTCACTTAGATCTCCAACACTGGTTTTGCATCTTTGCGCTGCTTCCATGTCTTCTAATCTCGCTCGAAGATCACGTATCTACCTCTCCATATCTGGATTCTGTACTTGTCTCCCTCTACCTCTCTGGTTCCCCCTATCCTCTAGATCGGGTGATTGTCTTTCTCTCCTCGGTGGCATGGTGAAATTCTCTCTTCTCCTCTGCTACAGAAAACAAAGAAATTTTCTTGCTCTGATACCACTTGATGCAAACGCACCACCCAGGCACGCCTGCTCCCACCAGGACCTTCTCTTCCTTTGGCCCGAAGAGATAAATTGCTCTTCCTCTCCCTTATCGGAAGTTCTCAACACCCACAGAATGATTTTTGTGATTCTCCGATGTCCTATCGGAAAATCAGGCCTCCCGTGATCGCGAGTCCTGCGCTCACCAGGTCGGGTCTTACAAATCCCTGAACCCCGATGAATGTTCCACCCACGTGTTCCTTGTTCTTATCGGGAATGTCCCCATCGGGAAATCGACACTTGCAAGGTTGTGAATCACTCACCTCATGGATCCCCGATTCCCAATCTCCGATGGCACCTCTGCACCCCTGAGCTCCTCCGGCTAACTCCTTTTCACATGTGACCTACTGGCCTACAAGACCACGGTCCTTTCCACTATCGGAGTTTCGAAATTCACAAATTTTCAATGCGTAGAACTCACACCCTTGGGTTCTCCGATTCTCCAATTTCCGATGCCACCTAGCATTGGCCCACTGCAAGACTCAACCTTACAACACCTATCCTCCACTATGGCCCTTAACCCTATCGGGAAATCGCGTATCAGAATATCGTGATTCCTGTTGTCAATGTACACGAGACTTTCAATTTCCTAAACCCCGATGCACGTGCGAACTCTCTCCTCCACGTCACCGCTTCCTTCCACTCTATCAGGTATCGCAAAATCACGATTTCTGATCCAACAATTTAGTTGTATGTGGAAACCCTGAAATGCCAAACCCTGACTCTCCGGGATCTCTCGCCACGTGTCTCTGAGATCAATGGCTCTGATTCTATCAAGGAATCATGGATCGTGATTCCTCCATTCGAGAGTTCTATGCCTCTGGAAACTCTGACGCTCCAAACGCCGACTCGTCGGGATCTCCTGCCATGCGTCCTCGCCGATGGACGATTCAAACCTCCCGTCGGGAAATCACGGATCGTGATTCCAACATGCAAGAGTTCTATGTCTCTGGAAACTCCGATTTTCTGATGAGCTGAACTCCGATGGTTCCCTGACTTCTTGACACGTGTCCGGCCAAGATCAACGGCTAAGATTCTCTGTCGGGGTTTCGAGACTTAAAAGGTCTCAGCTCTCTTGACTTGTAAAACCCCGATGCCTCCAAAATCTCGATGACTTCCCAGAATGATGACATGTGTCCTGCCGAGATCAACGGCTAGGATCTCTTCTCGGGTTTTCGAGAACTACAAGGTCTCGATTCTCTTGTTCAGTAAAATCCCGATGACCTTGATATCTCGATGACTCCTCCTCTGCACACTAGGGCTTAAACCTGGTGCAACTTTCTCAAGATCTGACGGCTGACGGGATTTGGCAGTTTTCCCCTTCGAATCCTGGCCGTCGATTTCTCCTCCTTGAAGATTTCTTGAGAAGGCTAGCTGTCCTTTCTCAGAACTTGTCCTCCGACGCCTGCACTCGCATTTCCTGCTCGAACCTTCCTCGCACAAACTCATGTGCTTTCCTTTTAATGATATCACGAAGGCGCTGTACCTCCTGAGATTTTCCACTCTTATTCTTTCAGAGGAACTTGCGTGCACTCCTTGCACTCAACATTCAACAAATTCCCAAGTGTTGAATCTTTCAGACTCTGCGCACTATTGCAACAGCAGTCTTTGGCTTCCCTTTGCTCAGATTCACAACTGAGACTTCTTCTTCAGCCTGCGTACTCCCTGCACGGCTTCAACAACTCACTTCCACTTCTGGGTGGATGAGAACAAAAGTTAAACTACTGAGCTTTCATCAACGCACTCCTTGCGGATGAATTCAACTGCACACTTTGCAGGAATCTCCTAGCTCAGATAGAGAAACAATTGAAACTCATTCCACCTCCTTCAGAATTCAATTTCAAACATGAAATCACATGCACAACATATACAAAGCAAATGCATATTAAGAAAGCAAACATTCCTGAGCAGAACATCAATACACAGAGAAAACAACACAAACCATGTGCTTGAATCAAAGCTTCCTTCTATTAATTCAAATGACTGTACATGGGTGTTCTTCATACAATATTCTATGCATGCTCTTCTCTTCTTGCTCCTGAATAATAATACAATGATACAATGAGGGTGTCTATATCTGTTTTCCCTCCTTCTATCTAAAACTGTCTAATCTGGAAATAAATCCTATCTACCAATATTAACTAGATTAAATGCCTCCTATCTACTTCAGACAAGAGCATATGGCTCAAGGTCTGATACAATATACAAAAGGCGCTCCTTCATAAATGGTTCCTTGAAGGTTTGGCACTTCATTAAAGACTTGCGCTACAATCCCAAAGCACTTCAAAAATTTGGGTTTGTTTATCCAACTGATCTCCGCTTGATGTGTTGGCTCGCTTGATGAGTTGGCGATGCTCCTGCATCATTAACTCCCAGATTTCAAGGATTAGGTCTATTCTCTTTTGAATACCATCTCCAACATATTTTCGTATATCCAACATTAAACTAGATGAACCCCTAAATTTGGAATTGCTTTCTACAGGGGCTTCACATTGTTGACCAATATCTTATCACGTTCATTCATAAAGGGGGTTTTTAAATTGTAAAAAATAAATCCAATATATTGTAGGTATTGGGGGGGGGATGTGGGGTCTTAGGGGGTTTATAGTTATTGGGGAATATAAAAAGGGGTATCTAGTAAAAATAAGGGTTTCTTTTATTGGAAAGATGTATTGGAAGGGGGGTTCAACAAAAGGATTTTCGGAGGTATTTATCAATATCTAGTGAAATTAGGGGTATTCTTTAATATCCCATGAATGAATACGCTATGTCATAGGTTCACTGATTGAAGACCATGTGTATTTTATGTAGTTCAGAATTAATAGGGTAGACATATTGATAAAATTTTAGGATGGATGTATTCATTGTATGACTTTACCTAATCTTTATGGTCTCAGTTTAGAGTAGGGTAGGTAGGATAGATCAGCCATGTTGTGTGTTCACAATACTTTCTTGTATTGATGTTTCTCATTGATTGTTCATGCATCCATCTTAGTCTAATGTTTATATTATAAAAAGGAAAAATGATATATTAATGAAAATGCTTTTTCTTTTTTTTTTTCGCACGGTTTATATTTTTCATACACCTGGTGGATAACATACCCCTTGTAGTACTAATTTGGGCATATTAGAATATACTAGGATGCAGGTTGAAAGTATTGCACTAAAATATATGTTGATATTCTCATGCGCTCTATAGTGAGAACATGTCACCATGCTGGAGCCAGATGTTACCCCTTCTCACCTAGGGTAACTAGAGGAGATCATGTCTCATGGCCTGCAATGAAGAAAATGATCTTGACCATGATGATGATCAACATATCCACAAAGAGCATCCCAACATCCCTTCAGACATCTCTTCTTCACCAACATATCTCATCACATCCAATTAGCATAGTTCTTGGGAGATGGTGGACCAATGTCATCATCGGGTACATTATCCCTTCTTTCAATGTATGAAGTGGCATATTTAATATATTAGGCATGTTAATGAGGATCATTGGTTGAATTTGGATAATGAATCATAATTTCAAGAAGTTATGCTTGTTTCCTTGTTTCACCTTAGTGGCTATCATTTATGCTCTAGTCTTGTGTTGTCACCCCCAAGGAACAAGGGTATTACTTGAGGGGGGGGCTAACAAGGGTAATGTTTCATTTCCCCCCATACTTAACACTTACCATCCTAGAGCCTATTGCAGTGTACTAAAATTTGGTAATGGGTCATGGTTCATTCTCTCATTAGAAGAACGAATAGAATGTCGAGGTCGATGCAGTTGTTGTAAAAAATAATAATAAAGAAATAATGTTGTAAAATAAACAAATGGAATAGAAAGGACAATTAAAAGCCATTGTACATACTTGAGCTCTACCCTTTTTGTGTTTTCCCCTGTCCCACTATTATATGAAGCAATGAATGATAATGCTTGAAACCTTATAAAGGGTACTTGCAAATCAATAAGGAAAAGATTGAAGGCAAATTAAGGGGTTTGGAAAAATGTAGCGCCTAGAAAGGAATAACTCAAGAGCAAGTGCACCCTCTACAAAGGTTCTCATATAAATGGAACAAATGATCTCATGACCATGAAGTAAGCCCAACATGTTTCACTATCACACTTACTCTTGAAGGCTTTCTTTTCTTTCTTGCTTCCCTCGGGACATATCCCTCTACTTGGGTCTTTTCTTCCTTGGTTTGGTTGGCACACCCAATAGGGCCTGATTATACTCCTCCCATACTTAAACTTGCCAACTTACATAAATTCTTGAGCTAATGTTAATTTTGAAGGGGATACTTGATCTGAATTGTTGATGTGGCTTATATGTTAAGTAATGKCTTACTTTATATGATCTAAGGAATCTTATACCTTGTGAACATTGGTATTACTTGATTTCGTAGCTTTGATTGATTTGGATACACCTGGCATGGTCCTTTTGAGGACACTCCATGCTTTCACCCAGGGCATTGTTCCTTTATTACAGGATATGGCACATGTGATGCAAAGCATTGAGTCACATGATGACTTGACATACTCACATATAGGCTCTCACATCTTCTGGACCATGGATGATCGATGGATGGGATTTATTTTTGCAAATATGATTATGATGGCACACATATGGGCAGAAAACCCGCACCTTAGGTAGTACACCCCAGACCTTATTTAGTTCTTGATGGAGGATGTTTCACCTGGTTACGCTTAGACACTACTCATAGAGGTGGTGCATGATCATTTCACCTTGTACGATGGCACTCTCACCCCTGACATTGGGCGCTTGATGATGATGTCATGTGCTAGGTATTCGTTGAGATGATGGGGATTATTTTCCATTTGGATGCCATGTGATGATTTGAGATGTGCCATGGTACTTGACAATGGTATTCCACCTTGCTTGAACCACTTGATGATCACATGTGGCCTTGAGAGGATCTCTTCACCCATTGGAGGCTTGACAGCACCACACATGTGACCTTATGAGGTATTATTTGCATGATTTATCACTTTTACAGGATATCATGAGGGGTTGACCCCACTTGTAGCATGGATTTTTATTTTTTTACACCTTAATGTGGGCATATGCACTAGGGATGCCTCATATAAATGAGGCTAATACTCAAACTCATTAGGGATCATCACAACATCTCACATTTGTGGGATTTTCTCTCCTAAAACATTTTCTCTACTTCTTTTGTTCTCTTGGAGTCTCTTGTGTGAACTATTGGAGTGATATTGGATGGATGTTTTTCTT
>JASDQU010503335.1:61126-72055 GCA_032191745.1 Picea mariana | reverse complement strand
AGAAAAAATCAATTATCCTACAATAGTATTGAAAGCAAAAAGAAATTTTAGTGATGTTTGAAAGGAGGACATCGTGACAGCTGTGTGTATCTTATTTTCATCGATCAACAATATTTACAGAATGACATTGTTATGGAAAAACTGATCCAGACTTTATTTCTGATTATTACGAGCAGCAAACAGCAGAAATTGAAAACTCAACAAACCAAAGTAAAAAATAAAACAATAAAACAAAAGACTATATATGGCAGTCATTTTTATACAAGCGTTAACGATCAAGTTGGCTCCACATAATGTTTCAAGTGGGAACCATTAGTACTGTAAGAGAACAATCGCTCTTCCAAATCCTTTAGAAGGTATGAGTTTTGCGCCTAGGATAAAAGCGATTTTGAAAGGACCTAGCCATAATTTTTGGAACTTAGAATGTCTTCTTCTTTTAGCATGGGTTGAATCCCATAGTAGGATTTTGTCATTAATATTGAATTCAACACCTTTTTCTCATTTGTTAAAATACTTTTTCACAGTTTATTGCCTTATTTTGATGTTCTCCAAGGAAAAATGTATTTGTTCTTCCAGGGATAACAGTGCATTTATCCTTTGAGGAACATTGGAAGAATTTAATTCTTCGATCTGTAACATCATCCGTAAGGAGGAAAGTTCTATCTCAGTAGGCAGAATAGCCTCTTGAACATATACGAGCTGAAAGGGAGTACACCATGTACGTGATTTGGTGGTTGTGCAATCTTCCCATAGAGCATAAGTGAGGAGCATGTGCCACTGGCAACATTTGTCTTCTATGATTTTCTTTACGATCCTAACTAGATTCTTATTGGTGGATGTTGCTTGCCCATTTCCCTAAGGGAAATAAGCAGATGAATTGAAATGTTTGACCCCTAACTTAGCCATAAATTGAGTCAAATTTGCAAAAATGAAGGTTGGGCCATTGTCCATAATGATCTCTAATGGAATACCAAATATGGAAAAGATATTAGATTCTAAGAAAGAAATTACCTGCTCATCATGTGTGTGTCTAAGAGGGAGATCCTTGGTCCAATTGGTAAAGTAATAGGTGGTTGTCAAAATAAAGACATGTCCTACAGAAGACGGAGGATTGATAGGACCAATAAAGTCTAGGCCCCATTTAGAAAAAGGGAAATCCGGGAGGACAAGTTGTAAGGGTATGGAAAAAAGGCGTTCTTTCCCAGCGATATTTTTGCACTTATCACAATATCTTGAGAATTTATAGGAATTGTGGAATATCGAAGGCCAATAGTAACCATTTATTATGATTTTAAAAGTAATATCCTTAGTAGAAAAATGGCCACCAATGTGAATGATAGAAACTGATGATCCATGAATTTTGTGTAACACTTTATGTGCTTCTTCATCATTTACACATCGAAGTAACAAACCATCAGCAGACCTCCTAAATAAAAAGTCTCCTAAAATGATATACTTGGAAACTTCCAGGCGGAGTCTCCTTCTCTAGTGAGGATCCAACTCATCTGGACACTTTTGATACTACAAATAATACACCATATTTTTATACCAAGGATGTTAGTATATAACAAGATTTTTATTCTCAATAAAAAAAAGGGTTGAAAGAGGATTATCTTGATCGTCAATTTTTTCACTTGGTTCAGGATGTTGAGCTAAGTGAAGATCTAGGTCCCATCCCTTGATTGTCTTCGAAGTCATGATCGTCAAATCATGCTCCTGAATTTTGGAAAGACAATGTGCATGTTTTCCTGAAAGATAAGTTTGTGAAAGCAGAAACTTGACAGCAGGCAAAGGGACTTTTACCTGTGTGTGTTTTCCCAAAATAAAATGGAGAAATTTTTCTATAGCCTCGACAAGAGAAAAAGTATGTTTCTCAATATAAGAGTATTTGATTTCATCATCTAACTAAATCTGGCTCATGTAAGCTACAATTTTTTTATTGTTTTGGTCATCACTTTGTAAGAGGATAGCAGAAATTGCGTCCTCGGTGGCATTGGTATATATGATAAAATATTTCTTAAAATTTGGTTTCTCTAGAACCGATGCAGAAATGATTGCTTTCTTAATCCTAAGGAAAGAATTCTCGACATCAATTGTTCAAGAAAAAGAGCGATCTTTCTTCATAATATTATGAATTGGTTTAACCATGACAGCAAAATCAGGAACAAACCTACAGACAAAATTAATAATTCCCATGAAATCTTGAAATTTTTTTTTGGAGGTGGGGGCATGAAGGTTTAGAATCACAGTAATCCTTTCGAGATCAATGCTTATTCCTGAATCAGAAACAATACAACTAAGGAGATTTCTCTTTGTGACACCGGAAATAGATTTGGAAGGATTTAAATAAATTCCAAATTGTATGCGACGCATGAGAACTATTCTAAGATGACTAAAATGATCCAACCGATTCTTAGAATAAACAGTCAAATCATCAAGATAAACTTGGATAATTTTATCAATCATCTCGTCAAAATCTATATGCATAGATCTTTGAAAAGTGGCACCTTCATTAGACAAGACAAAAGGCATGCATTCATAAGCAAATGTGCCCCAGCGTGTAGTAAAAGTGGTTTTATATCTATCAGGCCTTTTTACCTTGATTTGATTATACCCAGAAAAGCCATCACATAAGGACATCATTTGTGACCCTGCAACATGTTGTAAAATCATTTACATATTAGGAAGTGGAAAATAGTCTTTGACACTCGCTCTATTAAATGAACGGAAATCGACATATAATCTAATCTGGCCAGTAGTTTTCTAAACAGGGACCATATTTGAAACCCACTTGGAATACTTAACTAGAAAGATTATATTAGCTATTAACATTTTTTCCAATTATTTTCGAATAGTAGCTTAGAGTGCAGGGTTAATAGGTCTTTTTTTTTTCCTAACTGGTTTTACCCCTTCCTTGATAGGAATGGCATGTTCTATGAGAGCAAAATCAAAACCACTAAGATCCTCATATGACCACGCAAAATCATCTTGAAATTCATGAAGTAGTTCTGTGAATTTTGTTTTCTCTTCGTCAGAACATTGGGCACCTAATTTAATGATATTTGGAGATTGGGGTGCCCCAATATTCAAGGAAATGGTATCACCCACTTTCCTTTTTTACTCCTCTTCCTTATGAGTTTATTTGTTGCCTACATCACTTGACGAAAATGAACTTTTGAGAGGAGTCAATCCTTTAGGAAATTTATCATCTTCAATAGATATGATTTCTTTAGGCTTAAATGTTTCATTTTGTATGAAAGTGAAAATGCCTTCATCACTCAAGAAAACATGCCATGATTCTACACTATCAGGGATGTGAGGACGATATAGAGATTGGAACGTACAATCAGGTCTTTGAGGTAAAAATTGTCGGGTAGGAAATGTTGCAAACACTGCTAACCTATCAATCATTGAATTAAGTTCCCTTTTAACATGAGTGATATTAAATGATAACATATTTGAAATGAGCATCCAAACATCTTGGGTATAGTGTTTAAGCAAATTATTGCTTAGTGAATAAATCTTGCGTACAAGATTCACAACAAGTTCATAATCACCAAAAATTGTAAGGTGGCCACAACCAAAGTTATATGAATTTTGATGCCTAACAATAATGCCTCAAACGTGGTGACATTGTTTGTGAAAGGAAATTCTAACCTATAAGAAAAATTGTGAATTTTACCTATAGGAGAATATAGAATGATGTCGGCCCCATTACCTTCATTTGAGTATGAGCCATCGAAATGCATGTGCCACATGCCATTGTCAAAATCAATTGGTTCAAGCATAGTGTCACCCTCATCAGCAAAGATAGAGTGCACTCCCAAATATTCTTCGATACAATTTACATTAGGTTGAGGAACGCTCTCTATATATGGTGAAATTCTTCCTTCCCTAAGGATTATAATGTTCTTTTTGCTCTGAGGGGCAGACAAATGTGTTCCATCAAGTGACATATATCCACTAGTTAAGGCTTGCCAATCTCTTCCTAAAATAATTGAATAGTTACTCACTAGCATATCAATTACTCGGATGTTGAGGGTTGTTCTTATTTCGGGATGTGCACACAAAACTAAGGTTACATCCTTGATTTCACCTATAGTTGATTGTTGCAAACTGTTATAAGAGAGCATGTTTCTATAATTTTCATTAGTGCATGATAAGCCAAGCTCTTCTATAATAATTTTTGACATTACATTTGGACCAGACCCACCATCAATTAGGAAACAATGAGTTATTTTATCCATAATTTTTACATAAATATAAAAAGGGGGGTTTTTACAAGGTTCCTAAAATTATTTACACCTATCTTATTTACTCTTCTTCCTTTGACTCTTCAAATAGATTTCTATGGTAGAAATTTTAACTTCCATAAAGTTTTTGAGATGTTTTTGTTGTTCTGGGATGATAACCATGTCCAAAAGAGTAGCATCAGCTTTGATATTATCCAATTGATTAAGGATATTATATTTATAAGAGGGAAGAGGAGAAGGAACTCCTTGATTATCCGAAGTTTTGACAGCTTGTGTATCAGTACTTTGAGAAGATGAGCTTGGGGTGGAAGGAGTACGAAGAGGGTCATATTTTCCCTTGGCCGTGTAAGATTTATTCTTGGTATTGATTACCATAACATCTTCTAGTTCAACCCAATCTAAAACAACGATTGTGGTATCGGGCCTTTTTCCAAAGATCTTATCTCTGGCATTTTTCTTCACTTCGCAAGTACTTTCTTCATGATTTTCTTCACAGAAGTTACACCAATTGTGAGACATAATGGCCTTTGGCTGAAAAGTATTTTCATTAGTATTCCTAAAAGGTGCTAAGGAAGAATAAGATGCCCCAGGGGCATACTAAGAGGAATTTCCTTTTCTCTCATAGGCTATCATCTTATTATTCATATCTTGCACGAGTTGTAGGAGGGAATACATATATATTCGCTTGACCAAGTATCCCTTAGGGAGACCCGTTCTTTCGAGTTGCTCCTCATATTCTAGGAAACAATGAAGAGTGGAACCAATATTGTCAATAGCCTTATCTTCAAGTCTATGACGATAAGGAGAAGTTAATGCATTACAATAATGCATGAAAGTAGCCTAATTTCGAGGGTGGATTAATTCAAGGATTTGATTATATAATTTGGTTAAGAAAAGGTTAAAAGACTTAATGGTTTCACCATATTTATAGGCAATATTTTTGTATTCCCTTCACTGCCCAGCTAGACTCTTGGACTATCCATAAGTGGATTTGAACCAATAAACCAATTCTTCCCATGTGAAAATAATTTTGGGAGGGAGATCAAAAAAATCTTCTRCAACTTTCCCTTCCAAGGATTTGAMAAAAAAACGCATKCAAGTGTCGTTATCGTTAGCCCCTATATTATGACAAGCATTAAAAAATGATACYAGGTGTTCATTTGTAATAACTATATTATTTCCTGAAAACCTAGGTAAATGCTCCTTGAACTTTGGTAATGGGTGAGTATTAGGTGTGAGATTCAAGGGAGAAGATATGTGCCATGGGGTGGTCGTAGCATCTTCCTCGAATTGGAAAATCCCATATTTCTTTATAACTTTAGCAGGATTGGTAATGGATTGAATAGGGACTTGATGACTATATATACTACCAATTACTGATGAAGCAAAAGGTTACGAGGAGGAGGCACCTCTGGTTCCACTACCACTACCCGCAGATTTTATATTGAAGGTGATAGGTATGGGTGATGAAGGTGAACTGGTAGAATTAGATAAAGTTCGCCTTATAGCACTTTCTTGTGTTGATAAAACAATTTTCCTCCTTCCTATTTCAAAAATAGCAGTAGCTTCAGGGGACAATCCTCTTCTCCTTCGAGAGATGAAAGGATTAGAGGACATGAAATAAGAAGGAACAAAGATGTAGGAAAAGGGAGGATACTATTGATTTAGGGGTTTCCTTTGCCTGGCTTGCCAGTGTTCACGAATACTTATGTCCCTTTCAATTACTTCCCAAGAGCGTTCAAGTTCGGCACGAGTACTAGCAGTTTATAAAATAGTGTTGAATAAGGTCAATGCAATGTTGGTTTGGTCATCAAGATCATTTCCAATATTGGGTTCTCTTGTAACAGATACTTTCATGGAAAAAATTAGTCAAGGAGTATTCAGACAAAACTGAAAAATGAAAGATAATTGTGATACAATCAACCAGAGAGATATGGAAGTTCTCCCCAGTAGTCGCAAAATAAATGTTGAGGAAAAGGTATAAAGAACCTTACTCAAGCATTTTCAGATCTTACCGGGCTAAGTAAATATAGTTGGGAATGTCACCTGGGGTTTATAGCTTTAAAACAAAAATACAATCACTTAATCCGCAGGTATTAAGTACAAGGGACCAAGGTTGGTTTGTTTTATATTTATATGTAACTGTGCAGAAAAGAAATAAACTTAAACAGAAATTACATGAGTGTGTACAAAAATTACATAAGTGTGTACATGGAAATAAAAGCAAGAAAAATGAACCAGATCATCAAAATATATATGTGAGACCAAAATCAGCAAATTGATTTGTGTATTGGCTTCATTCTGAGATACAAGACTGGATTCTCTTTACAAACCCCTGTGAGGGTAGGGAACAAAGTAAGATTTAGAAGCCTCCGATGGGCACCATACAAAAATACTCTGACAAAAAAAGAAAACTGAAGCTAAAGATCTGGATCAACTTGCCACAAAATGTTGTCACTTGACTCTGCAAAATATTCTTTATCAGTCATAAAATTTAATTTATAAACAAACAAGAACACACAGATTGCCAAAGATAAATCATACACCTTTAAAACAAGCTCCTGAAATATATGATCCAGTTTTGAATCATGCTTCCTTCAATAAGACTGTGTTGTCATCAACATGGTTAATCCTTCTAATAAACTCAAAATGAATGAAAGATGAAAGTATCTCACCAGTATAGAGCAAACCTTATGGTTGAAGTTCTCCTTCTATTTTCTCCCCTTTGTCTCCTCATTTGATTTAGGTTTATTTCATTCTCAATAAGTTATGGTAGTTCAACTACCTTTCTTTAGTTAATCCTAATTAGCTTAACTAATTCGTTGAGACAAATAATAATAATATATATTAAATAAGGGTCTAATTAAATAATAACTAAATAAGTGGGACTCCTTGTGAATCCCATTTATTTCTTTTAATAATCATCAAACATGAAATATAAAACCCCAATCATTTTCAAATATTCTCCTTGTAACACTCGTTCCCATATTTATGATCAAATATTTTAATATCAGAAAAATATAATATGACCATATCCAAAAATAGTATTATATCCATGATGTCCAAAAAACTGCCTAAATATATGCTTGTTGTCCAAAATATTGTCAAAGTAAAAAGATTTTCCTCAAAATAGAAAATAACATTAATCATCATTAAAAATCGTATTTATTGTGAGAGGCATTTGGCCTCCTTTCATTGTTGTCCTCTTTTGATCTTCCTGTTCCATCCTTAGGATGATTGAAACCTTGAGGCTGGATTGCACTGATAACATGAGAACAATCATCTTTGAGATGAAGACGTGAAGACACAAATGCGGAGGACTCTTTGGATGACTTGGAGGAAGTGGCCACTCCTTTTCCTTTATCTTGCTCAGGATTGGGAACATCATTTTTTGGCCTCTTACTAGCATGAGAAGACTGCACTAGTGAGACAACATGATCAGCTTGGGGATTTGGATTTTTTGGTAGTGGAGGAGGGGATAATGGAAAACACACAATAGGCCAACCGTGGTGATGAGAAAAAGTCTGATGGAAAATCTCTTTCCAACCATCATTGGCGGGCGGTTCTAGTTGAATAGATACATGAGGGTGAACACAGATACCAGAAAAGTTTTTATGTGGCAGGAAGGGGGGTCTTTCAGGTCGGGGTTGGAGGATCCCATGGCCAACTAGGTTGAAGAACCCAGGTTGAAAGAGCTAATTTAATTCATGTGGATCAGCATCAAAAAGTACTGAAAACCGTGGCCTTTTATGGGCCCTCTACCAATTTCCTCTGCCTCTATTGGCACCTCTTCCATTGTTTCCCCTGCTAAAGAAGCTCATCCTAAAGCAATATTCCATCATGTCATGAAAACTCTTAACAATCCATGCATCAATGCTTTACCTAAATAAAATCAAAAATTTGGCTCTACTATTCACCACCAAAGCACATGCAATCCATCCATAAACATCTTAAAACTCAACATTCAATTTCCATTTGAACATGGAGTGATAGGGTTATTGGGAAGATGAGGGGCTTATAATGTGTGAAAAGTGGTAGCATGGATGGGAAATGACCAACGAGTATTGTTCAACCAAATGTAGACGCAATAGAAACTATATCCATGTTCAACTTTTAAACACCAGTCATCAGCTTAGTCTTTTCTCTTTCACTATTAGCCCTTTCTCTTTTCAAAATGAATTTAAATTTCATAATAATAGAATGGGGAATGCTTTAAATGTGTTTGTGAAGGTGAAGGGGGATATAATGAGTGAAAAATGGTATAATGAAAGGGAAAAATGACTATTGTTCTATTATATGCAATGATATCCAAAAAATGCCATCACCATCAATAAAATAATTGCCAAAACATTTCTATATTTAGTATGTCAAATCCAATACACAGTTGTTTCCATATCATCCAATATAAAACCCTAGGAAAGTTCCATGACTGTCAGCTAAACAAATTTCCACTTCCTTTTCTTTTTATCAGCAGAACTTTTAGGAAAGAGTGTTAACAGAGACATTCAACACAATAAAAAATAGACTACATCAAGTGTGTGTGGGAGATTGAGAACACGACATAAGCCATCAACCTTTTACCATAAAGTGTTGGTATCACAAAATTTAATACTTGTTGCGTAAACAAGCTGGGTTTGAAACCCATGTGCAACTGGTGCTTATTTACTTTTTCATTATACAGTTTTCAAAATTGACCAAAACCCCCGTAGATAATCAACAAATGAACCAAGATTTAGTGCAAATAACCAATATTCCCACTGTCGGGTTAATCACTTAAAACATACATCAAGACCAGAGTTTCAAACTTCTAATTGCCATACATTAATAGAAGAACCAAGGTCTAAGCAAACGCAAAGGTGAAACCTTCACAAAGGGTTTGTACCAAAAAAAAAATTAACTGTCTCTTAATACAGCCTTTCCACAGACCTCTCATGGCAGCCATAAGGAAAATATATTCCCCAATTAGTTAAAAAATAATTTGAAGGAGCTACAAGTCTTCCAAAGATTGAGTACTAGTATTAAGCAAAAACAATTTTTCTTTTGTTTCATAGAAAAAATGAAACCCTTGAATTTTAATGATCGGAAATGAGTGAAACCCAAAAAACTTGCCATAAAGTTGCCAACACTCATAGCACAGAAGCAATTTTCATTTTGAACATAAAGTAATCACATAATCCGAACAGAAAGGAGTTTGAACACTATCATCAACTTGAAACACTTGAATTCCAACAAGGAGAACCTTCACTTTAAATTCCATTACATAGTTGATACCCACATGTATTCATTTAAACTTCGAAAAAACACAATTTGTAAGAAAATATAAGAGCCAACATTATGATTTTATTCTTAGCAGAGCTATATTCCATGGATGGAGCAGTAAGATCTATCATACATGTATGGAGAATTCCAAGAAAACCACAAGCACGACTATTCTTTCCAAGGCCGAGCACAACGGAGGAAACACTAGCCAAAGCAATCAACCAAATGTGAACCAAGTGAGGGTGGCAACCTTGAGGTAGTGTTAGAGTGACATGCAATAATTGCATGTCGTATCTTACATTAATTCCATCAACCATATCCAAGTACGAGCACACCCAATACCTCCAGCGCACAATCCACTATAATTTCCAAATAACAATTCAATACAAAGTCGAATTTGCCACCTTCCATAAACCTCTAAGTTTTTAGCACAAAATACATCATATGTCCCACATTCCTTGCTAGGGAAGCATTTCCACCTTATAAAACTTAGCCAATGTCCATGATAATAACAAGAACAAAATAATTGTGATATGCAATAACTATATATAGCCCATGCTTGAAGTTTAAATCAACAAGTCAAATTATATGTGTAGCAAAATAAACCAAGATGCTCATTAAAACAACATTTTTCCCTTTCCTTTTTTAAAATTAAATTGCCATGAAGCTCCATCATTCATCCAGAAAGTGGTTTCGAATTTCAAACTATCGAGTCATCTTGCAGGGTAGTCATGAGCACAATCAAATAAAAGTGTCTTTCATTATTATTCACATAACGGGGTCCCACCTATTTACTTATTATTAAATATATATAATTAATAAGGCATTGCAACCAATTTTCATGCAGGGATTCCATGTTGCACTTTTGGGGTGTCAACACACGGGTTACCCAATTACCTTGCACAACCAATCTTACCCTTCATCTTTTCCTAAGACCTAGCCTAACCTATCAATTGACTAAGATAGGGGAGTTATAGACTTTCCTCAGCTTGCTTTAGAATCCCTTTAGGTCACTAAGGAAGCCTCCCTTCTGTTGGACCTCTTTCCTTCACTAAAATGAGGGAAGTATCTTCTTAGGTGACAGTGGTAGATACCTCCAATTATTACATGAGATTGGCATCTTGTGGAGGGATTTGCAGAAGTAGAAATCTTGTGATAATAATTAGCATACATGTTAGTACCAGTGTAAAATTTCATATCACCAAATTTATTAGAGCAACTATAGGGAGCATTAGAAATAACAATGTATAAATACTCAAATCAGGCACAAATGAGGTTAAATTTTTGGGCCTCAGGGATGGTTTCTTCTTTGGTTTTAAGCATAGTGGTGGCCACATATTTAAAAATGATAATAAGAAGGGACTTCAAAAACCAATATAAGAGTATGATACCTTGGAGCTCTATCTTACATAAGTTG
>JASDQU010503335.1:30439-44900 GCA_032191745.1 Picea mariana | reverse complement strand
CTACAAACAATACTCCTGCACCTGCTCCTTCATATGACAAGGCACCGTCAAAAAACATTTTCCAAATTCCAGTGCTATACATATTTTCGTCTATCTTTCCTGATTCATTTTCATTTATGTAATTGTCTTCTGTACATCTGTTTACACCATCATCAAAAGACAAAATACAATTCCCTATATCTTGATCGACAACATAAACAGGATAATTGTTAGGATTCTGTGGGTCGCTCACTATGTATGCTAGCCTCGTTTCCCTGTATAGCCGAGTAAATTGCCCACCAAACATAGGAATTGTGGCGTAGGTCATGTCTAGTTGAAGAGACCCCCCAAGTTTGGCTCCCCACGACCTAGATAGTAGCAAGCTATACTTCGGAGGTATATCGGCGATAACTACATCCATCAGGACGCTTTTCACCGGAACATGTGCAAGAGTGACTACTAAATATTTTATCATACCCATGCACTTAACTCTCCTTGAATCAAAAGAGTAGAGGTCTCGATACGGCCTGGTGATATCGAGGCCTAGTCTATCCATAATAGACTTGGGCATTACATTATGTGAGGCTCCAAAATCTAGCATGCAGTTATGCAACAGTCGATCATGCACATTTAGGGTAATATAGAAGGGAGCGACGGTGTCTCTGGCACCCTCGAAATGTGGACCAAAAGTGATATTAGGCTTATCATCTTCCAAGTTTATCACGTCATAGTGACTTTCTAGATCCGAAAAACCTATCATTTTGGTTATATGCTTTCAATACACGGGATTCTTTGCTAATTCAACCAAAGGGATTGGTATTTTGATCTTATTTATCTCATTTTCAAGGCTGAAACCTCCACTACCTTTGTTTGTTTCTCTGGTTGAAACCTCGGACTCCTTCTTTTCCAACTTATTTGTTTGTGCTTATTTATTTCCCGTGAATTTATTTACCAGTATATGTGTTTCAGTTGTCTTAATTTCTTTTGCTTGGGTCTTAGCCTCTTTTACTTTGGGATTATGCGAATCAACCCCTTTTATTTTTCTATTATGTATCTCGGTCTCCTTTGGGGCGGGCTCGTATATTTCACCTCTTGGTAGAATTTTCTTGGGTTGAGGAGTCGACGCGGGTTTGTTTCTAGGCTTCAGGTTGTACTTAGGTTGGACCTCAGCCATTATAGGATCGGTCACTTCTTGATAGATAGAAACATCGGTGTTGTTTATGTCATCATCTTTATTTGACGGCTGCTGAGTGTCCAAGGAATTCTCGTAATATTCTTTAGTTAAATAAGGTTGTGTCCAGTCATGACCCAAATTTGTCACATCTTCTTCCAGATCCTCGAAATCTTGCAGGTCGTTTCCTCCTATAAAATTTTCATTTTTTAAAGGAGTTTGAATTTTCTGGTCTTCATTTTTAATCTGTCTTTGTTGATTTTGAGGGTTGGGGTTTCTTCTAAATTCCCTTTTAATGAAAGGATCTGCCTTGGATTGATCTAGCTCCATTCTATAAATCTTATTTGATAGCTCTTTAATTATCCTAGCCATATCATCCATTTTATCATATGAGGATCTACTAGGCCCTGAGGGTCCCGCTTGTTCCCTAAAACGTTTGGTTTCTCGATTTCTCGTTTCTAGTTTTGTTTTTAATTTTCCAGAGGCCATCATGCTAGATTCAATCTCTAAGGCGTCATCTTGCATTCGGGTCAGGGTATCCCCTCTCCTTTCTCTCAACAGAAGTGCGAAATTGGGTTCGAAAGCTCCTGCAAAGGTTACCTTGGCTGCAGGTTGGGATGGTTTAACTTCGACAGGGATTTTATTATATAACTTGTTAAACCTTTGAATGAATTCCACAACAGTTTCCGAATTTTTTTTTCTTAAAGACCCGAACTCGGTCAAATAGTACAAATGGTCTTTTCTTTCGCCCCATTGTCTAAGAAAAGTGTCTTCTAGGGCATCATAGGATAATATCGAACCTGCGCGTAGAATTCAAAACCAGATCCGTAACTGTCCTTCGAAGGTCTGAACCAATAACCTCGAATATACGTCTTCATGTTCGAGACCTAGGATATCTACGAACTGATCAAAGAAATTTATATGTTTGCTCGCGGTCAGGTCCCCTTCCCCTATAAATTTAGGTAAGTTTTTCATGTAGTTTTCAGGGAGGTCGTGAAGAGGGATAGGCAAGACTAAAGGCGCATATCTGGAAACTACTTTGGTGAAAACCCTGGGAGGCAGGGGCGGCCCTTGCCCCCCCCCCTCCTCCTCCTGGAGCTCCTCCACCTCCTAAAACCCCTCCACTGCCCCCTCCTGCGACCACCATCGATACTATTAGATAGGAAAACTGTGCGTTATATAGAGGGTTATGGAACACTAAAAGCGAATCTTTAGCTTTTTCGAGAGACAAGAAAACTGAAGAAAGGGGAAAAGGGATGCGAGGGCTTGGTTCCTCAGATTTGCAAGAGATGTAATTAGGGGAACCCGTGGGCGTGGAATCTAAGTGTATGGTATACTCTTCGAGACTCTACGAGATCGGGAAATCTAACTGAAGAGTCGGCGGGATATCGCTCGCTGTTAAAATTATTGAGAGATTTTCACCTTTGTGTACGCCAGAAGTGGTCGAATGAATTTCATTTTTGACTTCAGGGAGAGATAAAGCTTGGTTGAGGGTTTTAGGGGGGGATTCGTGTGAAGTTAGAGGTTCAAAAGGAATCTTATCTTTGGGTTGTGTGTGCCTAAGCTGGTAGACCGCAGTGGTTGGCTTAAGGGAACCTCTTGCTTTCAGTATTTTTTCGGGATTAGAAACGGGCATGGTCTGTTTACCATCCGGGTTTTGTCTAGTGTTCCTTCAACCCGATGCCAGCTTACTTAAACGTGGAGTCACCAAGTGAATGATAAAAGAAAAATCCTTTAGAAGGTGTTCACCCTTTGTTCACCATCAAAGGGTAGAAACTTGCAAAAATGTCATTCTCCTAGGGAAAAGGTTTTGTAACTTCGGTCCCCGGCAGTGGTGTCAGAAACATGTTGTTCCAGAGTCTGTACTTAAGGCTAAAAAGTACAGGGTCTAGGCATCCGAAAGTGAGTAAAATATAAAAAGGGGAAAAATCAACCTTCGGGAAAAAGGAAGCTAAGGCTGATTTCTGAGTTGCCTCTGTCTCGCTTCCAAACGTTCCTAGATGCTTATATCCTGTTCAATTGCAGCCCATGAACGTTCGAGTTCGACCCGGGTGATGGTGGTTTTAAGTATGGTGTCAAATAGGTTCAAAACGATGTTGGTTTGATCCGATAGGTCGGTTTCGATGTTGGGTTGTCTTGCAAAGGGCATAGTCATGGAGGAAAAGAAAATGAAAAGAAAGTTCGAGGTTTAAAATGCCACTTCAATTTTTTCTTTAACCGTATAAAAGATAACCTTTGAAATCTGATGTTAAAGATAGAACACAAACCAAAGGCCTTCTCCCGTAACTCAGTTAAATTTTTAAAGAATCATGTATGAAATGTGAGAAAACATTAAACAGTCGACAATGCGAAGCTCCTATCAAGGGAGAATCTCTCCCTGTAAACAGAAGAAGAAAAAGGCAAGAAGTAATCTGACGAAGCATAAAATATAGAGATCTAAAAAGTTCATGGGTCTTGTACCTGTTGATAGCCGATACAGAGGAAAAAATGCAAGCAATTAGACAACTAAAGTTGGTCACCACAGTAGAAGTTGCACTAAATTGTAGCTAAGCATTCATCATAAATATATATGTGAAATGAAACTTAATATAAGAGAAAAGAGAAAACAAAACTCATAACTCGGTCTTCACGGAATCAGGAATCTTCGAATTTCTTTGTATTAATTTTCAAAAGGGAGAAAGTCTCTATATCAATCAGCCAAGAAAGGTCTAACCTTTATTCTCACTTCAAAATGCATATTTATACAAACTTCTAAACGCTAGAATCTCAATCGTTCTAGAATTTTTCGGTTACAAAATGGGAAATTTATGCATTTCACTTCTTTGTCTTTGTCGTCCTTCCTGTGGGCATAGCACCTTCCTTTCTTTACTCTTTGGGTTCTAAAAATAGAACAGGCAGACATCTGTCATTATTTGACACCAGAAGTCTGCCCTTTCGCCTGCTCGGTGCAAGTGATGCACCTATCCACCATCTGGCCTATCAACCTGGAAGGCTCTGCTTGGTCGCTCGCTTCAAGAGTGTAACAATTCTTCGCCAGCTGTGGTAAAAATTTTCCCACTTGTCGATCCTTTGCGATGATGGAGCATAATTGTAAACTTAGTTGTACTAGCCATTTGTCCATTTGGTTCATATCAACCTGGTTGATCTGGGATATCTCCACTTGCTTCTCCTCGATGTTTTCTTTGATGTCCAACAGATGTTTAGCTATATTGATTTTTCCCAGTGTCCCAACACCGCTCTCCTCATCAAGATCTAGCAAACCTTTACTTATTAAAGAGAACGTTTCCTCACAAAAATTCTTTAATTCGTTAGCTCTCCCCCTACTTTCCGATATGTTCTACTTCCAAACCTTCAGCAGGATATTACCTCTGTTTTGTTCCGCGATGGATAATTTTGAGGTGTTGATCATCTCTATCTTCGTTGTAGCTATAACAGCGTCTTGGAAAATGACCCGTGCTGCCCCGACTTCTCTTTCTCTCGAAGAAATGTTCTCAAATATTTTCTCTATCATCCGGAAATGGTTATGAATGGTTCTCACCTTTGCCAGCAAGTTTTGTTGAGTCGTAAGTACCTTATGTCGGATTTCGGTGGCCTGTGATCTGAACATTTTCATGTCTACAACCTGTTTCTCGGCCACCTCCGATTTCGACTGCAACTCTATAATTTTTTGTCCCTGGTGGCCTACCTGTGTTTGGATAGTTTGCGTCGACTAGCACACCTACTCGAGGTCGGACCCGAGCTTCTTGATTTCACGCAGGTCGGTTGTTCAGGCTTCCTCAAGGCTCCTGCTTACCTCGTCCCTGGCATTCGCTTCGACAGTAGCTACCTTACCTTCCAATTTACTGATCAGAAGGTTCTTTCATTTCAACTGGGTCATCAAAGTCCCAACTAAATATTGATTGGTTGTAGCATAATCCCCTAGCATCCCAGCTATCTCCTTTGCAAATGTGTCCTCTTTCGCGGCCTTCCCATCTGTCATGATTTTAAATTTTTTAACTACTATGCCCTCTTTTTGATAAAAGCCTTTCCTTACCACGGCCTTTCTTTTCTTGTCAAAGAAAAATTCGTTGGGAGGAAGCTCCTCTACAGAAATAGGCTTCAGTTCTTCATTGAAAATCCATCCCTCATAAAGATTCCCCTTTGTGAACTGCAAGGGTGTGACGATAGGAATCGGACTGTTGATTTTCTTGGATGTTTGTTTCGGGCTGACTTCTGTAACTAGATCGTTTGGTGTGAGCGAAAGTGAGTCTCCTGATCCCTGTGAAGGTATCTCTGCTTGGCCTTGGGCCTGCTTGCCTGGCGCACCCTTTTTGGGGTTTCCTTCCTGCTTCTGGGGGACTTCAGCTCCTAGCTATGAGGTTCCAGCCTCCCTGGTTTTCCCTTGGTCCTTCTCCTCGCTAGGACTCGAGTCCTTTGCACCTTTGGCTCCCGTATGATTTGTAACTGGAAGCTCTGGGGCTTCACCCTATAAAATTTGGGGGAGACAACTCTGTCGGTGTTCCCGAAATTTCAAAAATTCGGTCATGTCTCCAGGTGGCAAGGCTTGAATCCGACTTAGGACTTTCGTGAAGGACCTTGCGCCCCGGAATATTTCGTCATGAGGGGAATCCTCATGTTCATACCTCTTCAGGATGCAACTTGTCAGGTGATTGCTCACAACCTTACTAGGGTCATGCTTCTTAAACTCAATGTCTACCAGCTTCATTTCTTCAAGAGTCGCAGCCTCGGCTTTGGCGTGGCCAAAATCCAAGAAGGAATATGCACCGATACGAATAGGGAAGGGAGGCCATACCTTTTTTTATACTCCTTTGATCTCCTTGCTTATCCCGTCGATCACAGATTGTCTGGCGATCTCATGGCACAATAGCTTATCTGGTAGGAATAGCGGGAGGGTATATGGAGGGACAGAGGTGCCGAAAACCCTGATATACGAAAATTTCGCCTCTAGATACCAATCTGCCACGCTGCTTAGGCTGGTCGCAATGCTATCTGATATCCTGGGAGGCGACTGGCCAAAAATGGCGACATGCAGTGGCACCATTACCCAGTTGAATATCTCGTAGGTGAATTCTTTGGCCTTATCCTACCAAAGCTTCAAGTGGTAGACATGGATGGGCTCTATACTAGATGGAGTCCAGTTCCATCTCATTAGAGAGAAAGGCGTCATGAAATAAATGGCGTCCATGATGTAGGCAGACATGAAAAACGAAGTTGCTTTCCCACTTGCCTTCTGCGCTCGATATTTGGTAATTCGACTGGTTAAACTGTTCGAAAATAGTTTGGCCCAGTGGAAAGAAAGACCTTCAGTGACTGTATGAATCAGAGGCACCCACGGGAGAAAAAAATGTGTGGTGTCCTCCCTCCCATACAACCTACAGGCCATCATTGCTATATACCTAAATGGTGGCTCTAAGGAGGAGACTGAATAAATTCCATTACAATCCACCCTAAATTTTGTGGGGTGCGAAACCCAATCCCTGATCAGATCAGACAAGTTTCTGCCATATTGCTTGCAATCCTTCTCCTTGAAACCTTCCAGAAATTCAGCATTGTGTGCGAAGTTTGGTCTGGGTGATAGCTGATACATTGCCTGCAAATGTTCTAGTCTAAAAGTCCCAATTGTCACCTTCTGCTCGATGATGACATTTTTGGTCGGGATATCCACATGGTCTAGCACCCATATGATCATATCGTAATAGGGGAGGAGTCGTGGTCTTGCCGCTATTTTGTGCATTTCTGCCTGAATGACGATTTTGTATCTGGTGGCCAAATCATCCTTCTCATTATCATTGGAATCATCTGAACAATTCACTGATTCGGACTGAAGAATGTCGGAGATGTATGTCCAGGTTTTGATAGTATTAATACTTCGGGGTGAAGTATCGAAAACAGCATCGGAGCCCTGACCTAAACTTTCAGCAGCCACCTTGAACGCCTTTCGTGGATCCATGAAAGAGAATTATGTACGCAGATCACTTGTAGTAAGAATTGTAAATACAAGCAGAAGTTATCCTGATGAAAAAAGCTCTGTGCGCAAAATAGAAATAAAATTGAAATAATGAAACAAACCCCTTATCTTAGTCATTTAAAACCCTGGTGTCCTTGCGAACCAAACGGTCAAATCGCTTAAAGAAAGATTTAGCAGTAAAAGTGAGATCCTACTATCTGTCACCTCATTGTAGTCCAAATAAATGCCATAATTGTTTGACAAGTCATAGCACAATTCAACGCAAAAAACATTTAAAATTACTCCACGGATGGTGCGTATTAAAGTTTTCATTGATGCATAGATTAAGCTTGCTTAGCTCCTTTAATTAGGTTTGTTTTAGTCTTTAATTTCCCCTTTTCGGCATTCGCCATATTGGGAGAAATCACTCCTACCCTTTGAGCCCCCAAAACCCGAAATTGTGATGATGCGATTTAGTTTAGAAAACGTGATCTGACTTAAGCTCTTAATTAACCCATGCTTAATTAATAAAAATCACGACTCGGGGCTACGAAGGTATAGTTTTTTGAGAGAGCGATTGTCGAGTCACGAAACCCCGACAGTGCTTAACTAGGGTTTAAAGTGACTTACCCCTGACACCAACCTGGGTGAACTTTTTAAAACCGTTTCGCGACTTCGGATATCGGAGTTTGAAAACCTTGCGACTTGTAACTCCCGAACGCGATAGCGCGAGGTCATAAAAGTGATAGATTTGCTTAACGGTTAAGCGGCGGTGACTTAGGACTATAATGGCCATCGCCACTTCGCATGTCAGGGTAAACTTTTGATTTCAAGAATTACATTTCAACACTTGTTAAAGGCGGCTCCAACAGTGATGATAGTAGACAAGTTTTCTCCACAAGTTCTTGCAATGAGTTACAAATGAGAGGTGCTTCTCCTATTTATATGAAGAGATCTAGCAACTCTCTCAATATAATAATAATATTATCCCAACGTTTAGCTCTAAAGAATATAAAATGCCATTATCTCTTTAAAACCCTAGAGGTATGGTGAAAAATACATAAACTATGAGTTGGTTATGCCACCTATACAATAATATATGTGATGATACATGAGTGAATGAGTCAAAAGACCCCAAATAAGCTCTCTAAAACAAGTAAACTCTCCTCTAGTGCCAATTCATCCTCCTCAACAAGTGGAATGACCTCCTAAAAGGTGGAGAAAGCTCCTCAAAAGCCTCAATGACCTCCTCCAAAGGCACCCCACAAGTGGTAAAAAATTCAAGGATAATCTTCTCACAACAGATTTTAAAAGCACCATAATTGTGTCAATTTTTTCCTAAATTTCTATTATGACCACATTTCGAAAATATCGTGACCATTCTACATATAATGGCATTGATCTAGTGGAATTTTGGGCATTCTAACAAAAGATTTTATTTTTTTAAGTTGGTCGCCCCTCAAAACATGTGCTAAAATCCCAATGCAACATAAAAAGTGAGTTATGTCAAATGTAAATTCCATTAGGTAGAGAAACATCAAGTATCATCTTTTAACTTCACAATAGCTCATATAATTCATACAATTTGTGTAACATCCCCACTATAATCCCCAGTTGAATTAATGCTTATGTTGATATAATGTGTGGCTACGACCAAAGGGATGTATATGCAAAATGTATTTCTAAGTTTTAATAAACAAAATACGATGCCAGTTGCTAAGGGGACATGGACAGATATGGGTGATGAATTAATACATAAGAGAGAGGAGGGTCTAGGAGAATGTATAAGAGGGGTCCAAGGGAGAAATTACCCATGTCTATTAATTCACCCACATTCCTAAATTTTATTATCATTATGTATTAAGCTCTATTTTTCGATTTAGTGTACCCAAATCAAATAATTGAATGCATGTAAGAGGGTGGGTGTGAGAAGTCAAATCCCATAGTTATTAGGAGCATGGGGGATGAGTACAATCATCTTGGGAAAGTGTATGAGTCAACCAAGTAAGCCAAAGAGAGGAAAATTGCATGGGTAGCTACAACAATTTTACACATTCAATTTTTGGTGCATGAGCAACAAGGAGAGAGCAAGAAAGAGAGCTTGGAGATGGAACAACCATGGAGGGTGAAGTTTAGAGCATGTTGGAGAATTTTTGGAGCGTTTTGGAGCTGAATACTGAAGATTCAGGTTGTCATGCCTAAAGAGTGAACTCATGTGTGAGTTGCATTGTAACAACAAGCGTTTGTTGTTGTTGTTGGTAATTTTCTTGGCTGTGATTTCCCTTGAGTTTCCTAGTTCATAGATTCATGATTACCTATGCCAAAGAGATCTTGATACACGAATGGGACACCCGAGGGAATGAGGTTAGTGAAGAGGTACATTCCTTGGGTTGGGAAAGTCGAGAGGAAGAGAGCTGGTGAATAATCGAGATAGTTGTAGGAGAAAACCAGTGGGTTGTGGGAATTTGAAAACCAGTGGGTTGTGGGAATTTTGAGTTATGAGTGGACAATGAGAGATCACCCTCTTTTGTGGATTAATAGCCTCAGTTCGGGGGTGACTTGTTGTTGATATTTGGAGTATAAATCCTATGGTTGGGTGGAGCATTTGTCCCAAGTAGTTGGTTGCACAACTAATTTGAAAGATAAGTGTTTTATTTGTTTTTTGTCTTGTATTTATGAGTTAAATTATTATGCATGAACTATGTGTACTTGAGAAGAATTTATATGTTGCTATGTTAATTTATTAGTTTCATTTCATTTCTATTTTAGCATGTTGTGGATGCATCTAATTTATGGTAATAGACAACAGTTAAATATGTATGTAAACCGTAGTTGGAAGCTACAGGAAATTGAATTAGTTGTAAAAAATTCAATTTTAAGAATATTATGTGTTGAACAGTTTTGTCATTGATGTCAAAGTCAATCATCGGTGATCATCATGAAGAATCCTATGGGTTTACTTGAAGGAGTCTCCAAAGTGGTCCCCTTATGGCATAGTTTTAAGTATGGCCCTCATGGGAAGATGCTTTGAAGAATCCCTAAAGTCAAGTGAAGAAGCCTACAAATGTCCAAGATAAATATTGCAAGATGGAGATTGTTGAAAGTATTATTTGTGGTCAATTTGGATAACCTATATTCAAGGGAATTTTTACCCTACATAACTAACTCAAATGGAAGYAAAAKTTACATGGTTTGAAAGCTTATTCCAAGATATTTCCAACGGTATATGGAAGTTCCTCTAACTCCCTAGGAATGAGGAGATATGAAATTTTTCRTCCRAAAACCCAACCAATAAATTGAGGGCAGTTCAGCCWAGTCAACMCAGAAACTAAAAATAGGGACAAAACTACTATAAATACAGGATGGATTTTTGCATTTTTAGTGTATCCAAGCTTGTGATCTCTTAGCACAAGTTTGGTAGCAAAGGAACTGGGAGGATAASGAGCTCTTATGAAGCATATTTTTTAGTCTTATGGGTTTGATATAGTATGGAAGATTGATTCTTTGCATAGGGTTCTATGTGGTTGTTGGGTTTTATGTGTGGACCCATGTGGACCTAAGATCTCTATGTGGACCTAGTTTCTATGTGGACCCAGTTTGATGATAATGATGTATCAATGATAGTGACAGAGACAGTGACAGTGACAGTGACAGGTTGATTCTTTTATATACACATTTGAGGGTGGAAGAAAGGGGCAAGGAAAGGGGGTTGGAGCCTCCTTCCAGTTGGAGCTAGAGAATCTAGGGAGTTGTAGCTTCCTTTAGGTTGGAGCCTGTAAACTAGGGGGTTGAAGCCTCCTTCAAATTGGAGCTGGAGAATCTTGGAAGTTGTAGCTTCCTATGAATGTAATCTTGTTCTTATATAAGAAAAACATTATGTGTATTTCCACGTATATGTTGTGCATTGTGTATTTCTTCTTTTGTTATTTATTGTATATTAGAATGCATTTATTTTATTGAAAAGTTAAAGTTTAAAAGGTGATAAATTGTACTTGATATTGATTCACCCTCCCCTCTCAGTATCAACATTATGCATCGCAATGCTCCTCAGTTGGGTTGGGGGACATTAAAATTTGCCAAGTTTAGGTATGATGAAGGGTCATCATTATCCCCTATTACATGTGTTAGTATCCAAGAAGAGAAGTATTTCCCAAGGAACCCATCAAGGAGCATGTGTAATGATAGATGGTATTTTTGGGGGGTTAACTTCATAAGTGGTATTTCATAGTCATGTGAGGTATGTAATATATTCGTCCACATGAGCACCTTTGGAATGAGGGAGTGCTTATGCATTGAGTTTCCCTTTCATCGACACTATGTCTTTCCAAATCCCTTTTTTATTTTTTCTTTATACATTTAATCTTTCATGGCTTTTGATTTTTTCTTTACTTCTTTTAGTCCTATTTAGATATGCATTCATTGCATAGGACTTGGGATGATGGTCTCATAGCGAGGGGGCATTGCTCGTTCTTTATTTATTTTGGTTCTTTACCATTTCTTTTCTTTTCATTTTGCTTTGCATTTTGACTTTAGCATCTTGCTCTTTTCTTTCTTTTATTAAGTTGCACCAACCTCAAGCATTCAAGCTCCTTCTCATGGGGTTATGAAGCATGAAACTATATGTGTGACATATGACCATGAACCCCAAAGCGAGGATGACAGAAATTGGAAAAAATGGATAATGTTAAGTATGGGTTAGGATATGGACACACTACACCTCTCAAAGCCCCCTAGTAGTACAACTCTGCCCAAGATTGACAACACGTATCTAGGAGATGATGATGACCACCAAGGTAAAACAAGGAAAATGCACAAATTTAGAGCATCGTGATCCATTATCCGACTCAACCATTCGTCACTACTTTCATGGCATATACATAAGTCATTAACACTTAATATGAACCAATGAACCAAGGTACCTCATGTATGTCAAACACCATAATCATCAAAAGAGAGTGAGTTGAGAAAAATGTGGGAAGCATCATCATTCAATTGTCTATGGAGAACCATGGACCTCAACTATGGCACTCTTGTCTATGATATGGATCATAGGTGAAAAAATATCCTCTAGTTACTCCTAGATGTGAGGGGGTAACAGAGTTTATTTCAAGCAATCTATAACGAGTAATTTTGTTAGAAGTAGGGTGCTTCTGTAGATGTTTTCTTATTATATTCATTTAAAGCAATCGACAAAGAGAATATTCCTTAGAAATATGATGATTAAGTAGATCATTAAATTGTGTTCAATTAGAAAAAATAGTATTAGTTTAGTAGCTCTTTGTGTGTGTGTGACACATGCACACAGAAACATTTGTCATTAATATCACAATGGTTTACATGGCCTACAACATTACTTTTAGTATTAAAAAAAAAATGTGAAATACTAACCACCACTAATTCAACTAGAAACAAATCAAATTAATGCTCACTTGGATACAAAATGTCTTTTAGGCTAGATTTCTTACTCATATTTATGGATCTCTATGATTTTTTTTAAACAAAAATTACAAGATAATGACATTCCCTTAACATGCATATACCATCACATGAATTCAGAAGCAACCACCTATTAGAGAATACTAAGCATGGTCATCATAGCCCCATGAAAAAGAACATAATGTTATTTTAGATACAAAATATGTCTGTAGGCTACATTTCTACCTAATATCCATGGATTTCTAAAAAAAATAAAACATACATTAGAAAATAATGACATTTCCTAAACATGCATACACTATCACATTAATTCAAAGGAAACCACCTATTAAGGGGTACAAACTATGGTCATTGTGGCCCCATACAAAATAACATAATGCTTGTTTAGATATAAAATGTCTTTTAAGCTATATTTCTAACCAATATCCATGATTTCTAAGAATTTTATTTTAAACAAAGATAACAAAATAATGGTCTTTCCTTAACCTACCTACACCATCACATAAAATTCAAAGACAACCACTTATTGATGTGTCCTAAGTGTGTTCATCATAGCCCCATGCAAAAAAAMATAATGCTCATTTAGAAACATGTGTATTTCARGCTCTTTTCTAACTAATAACCATGGATTTCCTAGATATTTTCTAATAAAGGTTGCATAATAATGGTCATTCCCTTATMCGAATACACCATCACATGAATTTAGAGGCAGCCACCTCWTGGTGGGTCCTAAGTGCAACCATCATGGCCCCATGCATTCTTATTGAAGCCCAAGCTTGCCAAAATCAACRCCATCTATCTCAACCTTTCGATTTGGGTGGTCAAAAACAAAAATACCCTGGTTGCTAAATATAAGATTTTATCTTGCCAAGGCAATTTTCCCAACTCTCTAATTGAGTAGYCCCTCCCACTTGAAATGGTTAAAAGTGCTTCATCATGGTGTCAAACATGAGAGATATGAAAGRATTGACTCCAATCCTAACCTCCTCTTCCTACTTTTTCCTACTCTGGTGGAAATTTGTCCACTGTGCAAAACACATTGCCATAATCATTAATCAAACAAGAGCCATTCGAAGAACATGCTCATTTTCCCCACTTGATTTTGTATTTGCATGAGACAATTAGAGGCAATAACAACATGGTCAATGAAAGATAAGTTTGTGGACACTAAAGAATGATATTATACATCATCATAATCATGTAAATGTCAACCACGTAAGGCCATATGGCTCAAGCTTATGATTAACACCAAAAAATTTCCTCCTTGGAATAGAAAGAGCATGATAAGAAGGTTACACCAATATTGATCTAGGTCATTATCCCAAACAAGACAAATATGGCTTTCTTAGGTTCAAAGATGTTTTCAATATTTGACAATTATGTGAAGCTAGGTAAGAGAAATAACATTAAGTCTCATTTTTGGCCAACTTTTTAGTTATTAGAAGCTCCTTAAATTATCCAACAATATGTATACCATGTTAAGGTGTTATGCATTTCTAACACTATCACACTCTCATTGCATAATTAGAAATAAGTCAAGCATGAAACTAGCAGTATATAAGGACAAACTTTGTAATCTTGTCAGTTGCACCTTATCTAGGTTGGATGGTCAAAACTTGTTTTATTGTTGGAAACAAATCCATTCTCTTTTGGAGAAGTCGTAGGGTCTATAATTTTTCTAATTATATTTTTATAATATATCAAAGCATTGAACTAGATGATATCTCTCAACAACATGCCACCTTCTAAAGTTATATAATTATTTTAATCACATTTTTATAATATTTTAAAGCATTGTATTAGAGGATATCTCTTGACAATATGTTATCTTGGACTATATTTGGTATCCACTAGATGGAAAGGTCCTTGAAAGAAAACAGGGTCTTAATTTGTTATTGTTCCACCTCAAGGTTGTTTTTGCAGCTCTA
>JASDQU010503333.1:42435-57687 GCA_032191745.1 Picea mariana | reverse complement strand
TGTATTATGTGTCTTCTGTGGTTTTTGTTTCTGCATTTGTTTTATTTTATTGCTCCGTGGTCCTGTTTTTCTAACACATTCCTCTTTGCACAGGGTTGTTAAGTCTTGCACATTCACGCCCTTTTTCCAGGTTCTTGGTAAACCTTTCTAAGGAGGGAATCTCCGTGAAGAGGTCTATTTCGGGCCATTCCTGGATACAGATAAGGGAACAGATTCCCGAGAACAGACTGGATACCTGACTTAGTTCAACCTGGGCATGATTTGATTCATTTTCATTGACGTAAGTCGTGCATGGCTTCCTCTATTACAAGCATATGTCCATTAGTTATTACCAAAACATTCACAGACATTCTTACACTAAAATCGTTCACAATCTCATAGTGCTGTGAGTATATATGTATATCAATGTATGAATTTAAAAATGCAATACATAAAATACTTATCAAATATAACACCAGAGGTGGGTGCAACTACTGAGAGGGGTGCTCGTTTCCACCCAATCGTAGGCTCAGTGACTCCCAACGAATTTACCACTAGCCACCCCCAAGATGAGACCACGAGGCTCTGAGACTGTGTCTCTCCGTCTGCCAGTGACCAGGAGTGAAGGTTGCAATCCTCCCTCTCTGCTATCACCCACTCTGCATAATACCAGAGTTTCCCCTTGCATCCCCCCCTTCAATCGTCTCTGCCATACGCCTTATTCTCTCGCGAGGTTGCATGTGGCACGATTAACCTCGCGTCGATCAGGCCTGATGGCTCTACGGATGGGTGGTTCACCATCCCATCCCTCATCAAGCCGCCTGCCTACCAGCCTGCGAGACATTAAATTTGGGGGCCAGCGAGCCGCTTTTGGTTCTCCGGGCCAGTGGAGTCAAAATACGGTATTCATTCAGGGTGGAAGTTAACGCCACCTTCTCAGGAGCCTTCCACCGCCATCGTGGTCTCTTTTCTACACATCCCCTCTCAGCAGTTCTACAATAAATTCAAAATTTATTCACATTCATTGACCTCTTCCTGCAGGCCCATTTACATCATATATTCATACTTATGAGTTTTCCATAGTCCTTGGTCAATCCAGTTATATTTACAATCTGGGGGAAACAGGGTGTTACACTTGGTTTCTCATCAAAACTCTTGGGCACCCAAATCTAGTAATTACTTGTTCAAAAAAAAAGTGTGCAGCTGTCTCTACGCTGCAATATTTTATTAGTGCGGCTTCTGCCCATATTGTGAGGTATTCCGTCGCGGTGATAATGTATCTTTCCCTGGTTATTTTGGCTGGTGGGTTAATTGGTCCCACAAATTCTATTTCCCATTCATCGAATTCCTGTAATGTCACTTGCGGTCGTAGTGGCATCTCGTCCCTTCAGTTGGGTTTGCCTACCCTCTGACAGACATCACATCGCTGGAGTACTCTTTCGAGTCTCTGTGGATCATTGAACACCATAATCTTGTGCATAATACCTTCTGTGTGGTATATTTTCCTACATAATACCCTCCTGCTATTCCCCCGCGGGCTTCTGCTAGAATTATTGGGCATTCATGCTCTAATACATATCTTCCTAAGATGATATTTGCGCCCAGATTGTATAGATGTATGGCGATCAGTTGATAGTCGGTTGCGTGGACTACCAGGTTCTTCTTCTGCGCAGTGGTATATTCTTGTGGTGCGGTGTCTGTGCTCAAGTACTGGATGATTTCTATGAAGTATTCATTAACAATATGTACTAAGAATAACTGTGCGTCCGGAAAGTTGTCTTTTAAATTCATCGATTCTTCTCCATTTGTGACCCTTGATAGGTGGTTAGGTCCTACATTCAGTTTTCCTGGTTTAACTATTACCACAAAGTCAAATTCTTAAAATAGAAATAACCATCGACAGATTCTCCCCCCCCCAACACTGGCTTGTTGACTAGGCATTTCAGGGCTGAGTGATCTGTAAACATCTTAAAGTGTTTTCCCAACATGCAATGTTTGAACTTCTGCAGTGCATAAACCATAGCTAGGCCTTCTCTTTCTGTCGTGTTGTAATTATGTTCTGAGTTTGATAATTTTTTGCTTGCGAACGCTATCTAGTGATCCAAGTCTCCCGCTCCTGGTTGTGCTAGAATAGCTCCAACTGCTATCGCTGATGCATCTACATGTACATGGAATGTCTTCTCCCAATCGATAAATACTAATATTGGTGCAGTGACCATATTTTTCTTCAAGGTATCCAAACCGCGTTGACACTCGTCATTCCATTGATACTTTGTTTCCTTCCTTAACAATTTTTCCATTGGTGTTGTAATCTGTGCATATCTTTTGATGAATATTCTGTAGTATCATGTGTGTCTTAACATTTCTCTTAGCTGGCGGACTATTTTTGGTGCTGGTAGGTTAACGATGACTGCGATTTTTTCCGGATCCACTAGAAAGCCTTGTTTGCATACTATGTGTCCCAATAGTATCCCAAACGGTGTTCCAAATATGCATTTCTTGATATTTAGTGATATATGGCACTGTCTGCATCATTCTAGCATTAGTCGTAAAACTGCCACATGGTTTTTCAGCAGACTATAAACTGTCCAGTCGTCCAGGTATACTTTGAGAAATTGATGGATGAATTGCTTGAATGTTGCGATAACCACTTTGGAGAATATCGTAGGTGCATTCTTCAGTCTGAACGGCATGACTTTGTATCGGTAAGATCCCTATTCTGTTGTGAATGTGGTCTTGTGTCTATCCTCTTGTGTTATTCTAATCTGATGGTAGCCTGAGAATCCATCGGTGAATGAGTAAGATTTTTGCCCCCCCACATTCTCTAATACTTCATCCGTGAATGTTGTAGGGAATGGTTCATGAAGGCATGCATCGTTCAACTTCCTCAAGTCGACCCATATCCTGATCCCTCGTCCATGTTTCTTGTCCTGTACTACCATCGGGCTTATCCATTCTGATTCCTTGACTGGTTCGATGATGTCGGATTTGAGCATCCTGTCAATTTCCTCTTTAACTTTCTATTTATATATAGGGTTCAGTCTGTAGGGTCGTTGTTTAATAGGTCTCGCGTCAGATATGAGTGGTATTTTCATTTCTCCTAATTCTCCAGCGATACCCTTCATCTCTGTAAAGGTTGTGGGAAAAAGGTCGCTATATTCGTGCAATAATTCCATGAGGCTTTCTATTGTTTGCTCATCCCAGTAATCTCCAATGCTGGCCATTTTGGGTTGTTCGGCAATCCCGATGTTAATCTTCTTTAGCTTGATTGGTGCAGAGATGACTTCTGATCCTATGGGTGGTCCTTCCACATTCCTCTCACCTTCGACTTCTTTGATCCGAATATAGTGCGGATCATCTTCATCCAGTGCTTCCTCCTGTACATGGTAACATGATAGTAGTTCCTTGACTATCTTCTTATTCCACTGTTGTTCTTTTGTGATTAGTTCTATGTCCAATTCTTTAATGAATATGACGCCTTTGATCTATTTCAGGGCCATATCTATGTTGGGGTTCTCATGTTCGAATGAGAAGGTGACTATAAAGTTGTGTTGCAATGTCTTCCATATCATGGTTCCTTTGCGTAATTCCTGGTTTGTATACCAATTCGTTGGTATGCCCTCTAATGTATGAATGTAGTGATGAGGCCATTTCTCTGGTGGTATCATTTTCCACAGCGTTTTACACTTGTCCAAGTGTTTAGTTGGTGTCCTTAGTCCTGCATATCTATGTTGTTTGTTATGTACCTTCTCTGTGCTGAACCTTATGCACAGTAATCGCTTACATTGATACCAGTGTGTGATGGTCTCCTTGAGTGCGCCCCACCATCTTGCAGGTGTGGCTTTAATGCTAAATCCAGTGCTAGTAATCTCTATTTTTCTAACACTTCATCTTCATATTGTGTCAAGAAGGTTTCCAAATCATTTAGTCTATGAAAACTGGGTGGTTCTCTGATTTCTATGCCGACCCATCTTACTGAGCGGTTTATTCTTTCACATATTCTCATGGATACTTCATGTAATCTCTGCTGCCAGTTTTCTAATATGGTGTATGATTTTGTTGCGCATGAAGTAATTCTCCACCAACTAAGTAACTCGTCTGCAATTGGGTTTACGTAGTCCTCATTGCGTGCAGTTGTTCTATACAACTAGCTGATTTCATCTAAGTCCAGACAAGTGGGTTCTACGAACCTCTCCCCTTCTGATGGGTCTAGTGGTGCTATGACCCTATAGTCTCCCGATTCAAATGTCATTTTTTTGGTTTTCAAGTTAATTATGGCCTGGTTGTTGAATGCCCAATCCAGACCAAGTAGTGTCGGGTAAGGTGTTGTGTTGTCTACTATTTCGATGACTTCAATGTCTGCCTTAGTGCACACTCCATCCAGATCTACTATCACTCCTTTCAGTCTACCTATTGGTAGAACTCCATGTTGATTTTCTATTTGTAATTGACTAATTGAGTATCCCAATGTTGGTTCCCCCATGCATTTCCATGTGGTCTTTGGTAACACATTCACTTCAGACCCTAGGTCTAGTATAATATTTCCCATATTAAAATCCCCAATGTTAGCATTTAGTCTAAATTCCCTACTTGTTCTTCTTCTGGTGTGTAGGTGGTTGACAGTTTTCAGTTCTGGCTTTTGTTCGGCCTCGCTGCTACATTTCGCTAGGAGGTTTTGTAATATTTTGATAGATGAAGGATCGCTTAACATTTTGACACATGATTGCAAAAAGTATTTGATAGTACTTACTTGTCCCGTGGGTTGCATTTTGTTGGTATGGTCCAATGATGGTGGCATCTCATATTCCAGAGCTTCCTTTCTTTATTGTGCCGTCAACGCTATGTCCTTCTTCTGGAATTCTTGTTGAGCTTCTATAAAGATCTATTTTTCCTTGTGTGCGTCGAACTGCTTCTTGGGGTCGGTGTTCTTCTATACCCATTGGTTCTACGTTGGTTCCTGTCGAGCTGCGTCATTTCTTGTTTTCGTTCCTCCTCGAGTGACTATGTTGATGTTTCGTCCATCATCCCTTGCTTTGGATGAAATCCATTGAACATTCTGAATGTTTTGGTTCCTTTTTTCCTGAATATTTACTAGTAATGTCAGACATTCCTCTGTATCATGGTCCAATTCGTGAAAATACATACAAGTCACTAGTGGCAATGGACTTTCCCATGCATAATGTCCTGGTTGTTGGCAATTGTGACATGTGACTGGTCTTCTACCACATCCGAAACCTCCTCTGGATCATCTCGCTCCTATATATCTTGCGCGATCACCTCTCAGTGTGTTATACTATGGTGCTTGATTATACTGCGCGGTATTATACTGGGGTTGTGCTAGGTTGTACTGCGGCTGCACATTATTGTATGGTTTTTGCGCGGTATTATACTATTGCTACGCAATGTTGTATGGGGTTGGGGTTTGATGGAACTGTGGCGCTACTTTCCTAGTCATCATTTCGGTCTGTACCCTGTATGCGTCTGATGTTATTTTGCACATCATCTCCATAGTTTTGCAATCTTTGTTGTCGTGGCCTACTGACTTACAAAAGGTGCAATATGAATTCTTTGGGACTGTTTGGTATTTTTGCATCATCGTGCAGTGATAAGGGTCATGAACCGGTTTCTTGCATATTTCACACCATAATCATCCATGTGGTAGCGGGTTGGGCATATCTTTCACCATATACTGTGTGAATGTTGGGCACTCATTCTTATGGTGTCCTTCCATCCTGTAGGTAGTGCACCAAATGGCTTCTCATTTGTCCTTGTTCTTATTCCGGTTCAGCTGAAATGTTAAGTTCTTCAAATCCTCCTTCATCTCTTCGATAGCTGGGTCCATCTGTTGGTACTGGTTCTCTTCCAATTGTAAGGCTGCCTGTAGAGCCTCTGCCTGCATCTGAAACTTCTATTGTTGTAATGGGTATTTTAAGTGTGGGAGTAGTGAGTTGAAAAACAGGTGTCGATGCTGCATATCGGTCATAAGGTATTTTAACTTTCCTTTTAATCACTTGAATCTCTGATCAATCTACCATACAGATTCTCCTGGTTTTTGTCTTATTTCAATCATCTCGTTCATGTATTGATCCTCTAAGCTCAGCTTCTGGAACTCATTTATCAATAATTTATTAATGTCAGCTAGTGTCCTTGTCATCCCAAGAACACTATTCATGTCTAGACTCATGTACCAGTCTAGTGCATGGTCTCTTAGCGTGATATCTAGCTGTGCAAGTTTGGTATCTTCATCGGTGATCTACTTTACTTCCCAGATCTTTGCACAAATGAACAAATGCTTATCAGGGTCTTCTGTTGTTTTTCCATGAAACTATGATAACCTGATAGTAGGATTGTGTCCTGCCATTCTGAATACTGAACTAATCCCTCCTCCGTGCGATGTAGATACTTGACTAAGGTTTCCTGGATTGGCTTCTCCAGTTGTTGCTCCTTGTGTAGATGTACTTCCTACTATCGGACTTCCTTCGAACTTCGGTTGTCTAAACGATGGTGTTCTCTTTGGTGTATTAGTCGCACATGGGTTTATGGGTTCCACACTGATGTTAATATGGAAGGGATGGCTGCCTTCTCCTCTTGTTCTTGGGCCTCTTGTTTTCCTCTCATAGGTAGCACATAGGATTTCCTCAATCTTCTCCACAGCCCGGAGATCCTCTACCTCTTCCTCATCACTCGCCAAGCCCTCCCTTTCGGCTACAACTCTCTTCTTGGTATTCACCTTATATTGGTAGGGTACTCCACTACGTGTCGTTCTTGATGATGCCAAGATCCACTTGAGCTAGTCATCATCCATCAAGATTGGTCCAAGGGTTCCTCCTCCTTGTCTTTATCCTACCTCCTTCCATTCCTCCTCTCTCTGTTAGTGCTTCCTTCCTTCCCCCATGTACGCAGGGAAGTCTAGTTGTCTGATTCCATTGTCATTACACCTTTTTTATATAGAAATATCTTGATAGAAGTATACAGTGAATGAATGTACCTTCCTTTGGGTCCTCGTAGAAATTCCTGCTCGGTTGCACTGTATGACTTTGTTGTGTCTACTACAAAATTTGTGATGAATCCTACCACAATACTGTCAAGCCAAAAGTCTACTGTGCGGGTGAATTTGTTGTTCACCTGCTGCAGCTGCTCAATCTATGCTGGAGTCTAATCTAGCTGTCAAATCCAGTTCATTGTGTGGTTATCCTTCAACTTTAGGATCCACTCTTGTAGTAGATGCAGAAAATCACAGAAAAAGACTTTGTGTAAATCAGTAAATACGTATTTATCTAGGTATTGACGCGTTGTGATTCTAGGGTTTCTGTTATCTTTTTGTGCAAAATCTAGTTCTTTAGCTCTCAACCAGCCCTCGATTTTCACTTTCGTGGGGTTCCAAGGTCTCAACATTCCCTTCTAATGGATTATTGTTCTTTTGTTTCGTCCCTTTGGTTCTCCTTCACTCTATCTCTTCTACTCAATCCTTTCTTGTTCCTCTTAACATGGCAACGAAACCATTTGTTGGTTACTCTTCCTTTCTCTAGTCATATGAGTTATTGACCCAAGTTTCATGTCATTCAAGTTTCCAACAAATCCTGTAAAACTATCGGCCCTCCTGGTAAACTAGAAGGCAACACAGTACATAGGATGTACTACGCAGTCTGACCCGAGATAGCTTTAAATGGGTGACTGTAAGACTCAGGTGTCTACAACCTAGTATAGAGTAGGAGATAGGGGTTTCTTGACTAAAGTCGTATATCATGGGTTGTTGGTGTAATCTAATTATTTCTCTCAGTCTCATACATATGTTTCACGAATTATTTCCCAAACAACATAAACAGATTCATAACCATGTATTAACTCATTCGTCAAGCCTAACCATTAATTGCTGAAAGAAGTAAATGTTGATATTATGGTAGGTGCGGGAGGTATTTACCTCCACGTGTAAACCTGACGAGAATAGAATACTCTAGGAAGCAAGAGAAACCCTAATGAGTTGGCTAATAACCCTAGAAGACTTGTCGGCTCAAGAAGATAATTTGTATTAGGTTGTTAGCCTCCAAGAGAAGAAGTCGGCCAGAAGAAATAATAATATATTAAACAGACAGATACCCAGAATAAGAAGTCGACCTAGGAAGTTAGCCAGGAATACTATAAATACAGGGTGTCAGTCTCTCATTTGTCACAGTCTTAGAATTGCAGAGCCACAACTGGTGCGCACTGCAGTGCCCAGTCTTGTGCACAGGTTTGAGGAGAGCTGCTATTGTAGCTATTGCAACTAGCAGTTATGTTTTGGCTTAGACTATCTCTTAGCTAGGGTTTGGACTATCTGATCAGCTCTTGTTGATGTGCTATCCTTGGGGAAAGGTGTGCCACCCTTTGTTTGGCTATCTAGCCTAGGGTTTTCTTCCAGAGTGATTCTCTGTCAAGGTTAAGGTGCTCGGAGGGTGGCTTCGGCCTATGGTTGGGTGACAATAGTGATATTGTCAATGGTAAAATGAGCACATCCATTATATTCTAATAGGTTATGGGCCCACACCTCCTTCATTCAGTCTAAACCACTGGAAGGAAACATAGCTGTGAGGATATTAAGCTCATTGAAGAACTGCCTATAGGGTTTCTAGCAGGAGCAGTCACCATAGCACTATCACTAAGGTTACTAGTAGGTGTAGTTGCAGAAACCCTAATCCTCTCGTTGAGGCACCTTAAGTGAAGGTATTGACCTAATTTCCTGATAGATCGGTGTGCCCTAGCCTAGCGCATCTCCTGGTACTCTCAGCAACTCAAGACGTGAAGTTTGAGTTTTTGGTCAAAACTAGGGTTTGACCAAGTCAAAGAAGCCATGACTTATTCTATGAAGTCAGAGAACAAGTTATATGGAGCCTCTAACTTCAGAGCATGGAAGACAAGGATTGATCTCATCCTTGCCAAGAATAAAGTATTGGATATCGTGAAAGGAAAGATCGTGGAACCAGAGTTTGAAGAAGGAAAAGAAAAGGAACCACAAAATGCTGCAGTTATGGAGAAGTTCAAAAATGGTGACATCAATGCTATGAGTATCATAGTGGACTCTATAAAAGACCACTTGATACCCTACATCTCCCATCTTGACTCATCGAAAAAGATATACAATGTCCTAACAAACCTCTTCTCAGTCAAAAACATTGGACAAGTAATGAGTCTGAAGAATGAGCTCCATGAAATGAAGATGAATGATGACGACAACAGAACATCATACTTTGTGAGAATCTCTCAGTTAAGAGCTCAAATACAAGCTATTGAAGAGATCGTTTCAGAGAAGGAATTGGTAAACATAGTACTNCATTTGCCACAAGCATGAACACAAGGAAGGAGTATCCGACATTTGAAGAACTTTGGACTTGCTGTGCTCAAGAAGAATCAAGGATCAATGCAAAAGAGAAACCCCAAAAGAAGTACGATGATCAAGCCTTCACAACAAGATTCAAGAATTTCAGGAATAAAAGAAATTTTGGTTCAAGGAGGAAGCCAAATCAAGAGAAAGACATTTCAGAAATACAATGCTTCAATTGTCGAAAGTATGGTCACTTCAAGAATCATTTTCCTGAGCTAAAGAAAAGGAAAGAGAAACATGAAGCATCAGTTGCCAAAGAAAAGGAACCTACAAAGAAGACTAAGCATGATGGAAGAGACTTCTTCTTCTAAAGGTAACAATACTCTTCTTATTTCCTGTACATATCTTGTTTACATTGTCTCTGTACATATATTGTATATGTATCTCTTGGAAGATAATGTGTTCCAAGAATAACTATACCTATGGAAGAACAACAAGATAAGGATGGATATCATTAGATAATACACATGAAATGATGAAATACAAATCATGTGGAAGCTATTGCAAGATAAGTCGAATCAATCATGAAGAGACTTAGAAGAAGCAAAGATAGAAAGAAGTCAAAAATCAAGAGGAAATTGGAGAAAGACTTATGACACTTTGTAGAAGACAACAATACGGAAGCATGGACTCTGCAGAAGACAATAAGGATGCACATGGAAGCGTGGACTATGTTAGACAGAGGGAGTCGATTATATGCACTCATACATGAAGCAAGGATTAGGACAGAGCTAATCCTATGATCCATTGAAGATGATGAAGTATATATCCATGATAGCAGCCATGAAAGACAATACATATCCTCAGAAGAAGTCTTCTTCGAAGAGAATCTTTAAAGTATCCCTGGTTGTGCATCCACATCCGTGATCCTGTGATGGAATCTTTAGGGCATGGAATATACTCCATGGATCCAAGAGCTAAACACAAGGAAGACCATAAAGATTCAAAGAAAGAAAGAGAAGCCAGAACAACCAGCCATTGTATCAAGAATCACAAGATTTCCAGCCTAATATGAACTCAATAAAAGCAATCAAGCAGAGGAACTGAAAGTCATGAGGAAGAACAATGTATGGAAGAATTATGAATGAAATCATTGCGAGATATAGAACTAAAGGTTTTCCTAGGTGAAGGGAGAATACTATGATGATTACATGTTTCAGTAAACCATACATATCTCTACATGAGTCATTATATCATTTGTAACATCCATGAGTTGGATTTCTACATCAGATGAATACAAAGAATGTTCTCCATAAAAATTGAATAAAGAGCGTATGAAGAGAAACCTCAAAGACTTTGAGGCATACCAGAAAGAGACCCTTGTATGCAGATAAAAGAAGACAACTCGGTGGAGAATCTCCAGTGCATAGCAGAAGCGTGGTGAAGATTTTTCTATAATAGAGATAGTATATCAAGATGATTACTCAATAGATCAGATCTCATAATGACAGAAGAAGTGCCACATGGATATGTTCCAGTTTTCCAACAAAGATATACTCTATTGATTAGAGCTACAAAGAAAAACCAGTGTTCCAGACTGAAGTACATTTGAAATCAAGCATTACATTATCCATGAATGAAGTCTAGAAAGGAGAAAGTGGTTCTCCGATACATATCTCCATAGATGAGCAAATAAGCAGACATTTTGGTAAGAGTTTATGTACTCAAGCTGGAGCTCGTGGAGACTACTTCCTTATTGAAAAAGGAAGAGATGACTCCCAGGTTGGGAGGGAGCACTAAAAATATTATTGAAGACATTTATTTATCGAGATTGAAAAATAGCCCAATTGGGAAGATTCTTTCCTATTCGGAAAGTGGATTGAGATTTCTAACAGACAACAATTTCCCATTGTGGTTAACATGGGAAATGGTCCAGATTGTTGATGTATCATAGACAGCAACTTCCCACTGCAGTTAACATGGGGAGTGGTCTAGGGCAGTCTCTCTTCTTGAGGGCTACTCAAGAAGACTAGTCTGCCTCATCGGACAACGATTTCTCATTGTGGTTAACATGAGGAATGGTCTGTTTTGGAGGTTGATAGAGGACAATATTTTCCTCTTGTGGTTAACAGAGGAACTAGTTTGGACATTCATTCCTTAGGGTTTATACATTCTCTCTAGGGTGCACTTTGATTAGTGTAGGAGGAATGGCCCAGGGTGGTGAATGGTCCATGCTCATCAATTAGGGACAGGCATTCCTTAGGGTTTATACATTCTCTCCTGGGTGCACTTTGATTAGTGTAGGAAGAATGGCCCAGGGTGGGGAATTGTCTAGGTTCAGAAGACATGACAATTATTCTTCCTTTCTTGAGAAGAATAGTCCAGATATCTCATTGTTCTACTCTGAGGGCATATATTCTTTCAGATCTCACAGTTGTGAGTGAAATATTGGCCCAGATGATTCAATTTATATCATAACATTGTTTCTGTGTAGGTTGATATCAGATGATTGTTATGAAGATTGTATGACAGTAGATGTATACTACTATGGTGGTTGTGTTCCAATGTTCATGACTATACGTTACTGATCAAGTACTTGTTTGCTACTTGGTGTGGTAGTGTACCATTGGATTGTAGTTATGTACTATTATGGATAGAAACAATTGTGTTCTATTTTGTTCCGATTTCCTTGAAGACTGTCAAGAAGTTTGGAAAATGATTATCAACCAGATGGATGATTAAAGGACAGATTTTTCCTAGATGGAAAGTGGTTCAGAACATCTACTCTTCTAGGACGTATGTCTAGATTAGAAGAATGGCTCTTGTATCACTCTGTGGTGTGAGTGAATTATTCATCATCGTGTTTGATTACTTAGATGGAGTATGGTTTTGAAAGATGATGTAGTTGATGACATTGATGGTGATGATGGTGCTCATGATCTAGTCTATACAACTATGTTGTTGCTACCAGGTGGATGGTATGTTTCTGATCAAGTCCATTACCTGTAATACCTCCCTAGCTAGGAGGGAGTGTTGATATTAAGGTAGTTATGGGAGGTATTTACCTCCATGTGTAAACCTAACGAGAATAGAATACTCCGGGAAGCAAGAGAAACCCTAATGATTTTTCTAATAACCCTAGAAGACTTGTCGGCTCAAGAAGATAATTTGTATTAGGTTATTATCCTCCAAGAGAAGAAGTCGGCAAGAAGAAATAATAATATACTGAACAGAAAGATACCCAGAATAAGAAGTCAGCCCAGGAAGTTAGCTAGGAATACTATAAATACAGGGCGCCAGTCTCAGAATTGGAGAGCCGCAATTGGTGCACACTGCAGTGCCCAGTCTTGTGCGCAAGTTTGAGGAGAGTTGTAGCTAGCAGTTACATTTTGTCTTGGACTATCTCTTGGCTAGGGTTTGGACTATCTGATCAGCTCTTGTTGATGCACTATCCTTGGGGAAAGGTGCGCTACCCTTTGTTTGGCTATCTAGTCTATGGTTTGCTTCCAGAGTGATTCTCTGTCAAGGTTAAGGTGCTCAGAGGGTGGCTTCGACATATGGTTGGGTGACAATAGTGATATTGTCAATGGTAAAACGAGCACATCCATTATATTCTAATAGTAAAGACATGCATGCATTCACACATTACACAAATATTACTGTGGTTCACCCCCTCCTAGGCTACATCCACAAAGATTTAGCTCTTGGCTCTTTTATTATAGTAGTTCTGCATTTCTGGTGCCGGACACTTACAATTTCCCTCTTACGGGTAAGATTGATATGAGGCGAACTAGACCACACCAGACTCTACAGCCTGTAGTCTAATCCTCGGATCCACCTTCCCTCTTCTCTTATTTGCTCAACAACTTACAAAATTGGTTCACACAATAAAAAACATTATGTATCGCATCCGCCCATGTGTAGCTATATTAACAACAACTAACTAACCAACCAACCTTTATATGATACCTTCGTATCCATACTTATACATTTCAGGCTCTTCATCCATTTACATTATTACCAAAACCCTAACCCTACTGACGTAAGGTCTTCCTCCCATGCACGTGTTGTTCTTCCTCCATCTGTTTCTTTCCTTGTGCATGCTTTCTTGCATGCACACGTGTTGTTCTTTCGCCAACTATTACTTCAGTTTCTACACGCTTTCTTGCCCACGATCATCATTCTTTTCCCTTCGGCCTGGTTCCAACAGTGAGCCACTATGCTGAAGTAGTTGAACTGCCACTATGAACCTGGGTCACATGTCCAAGTGCTCATGTGAAATTCACGCTGAAGATATTGGACCTTGGGAACCAACTGGAAATGATGCTCTAAAGATTGACACTGTTCATGTGGATCGAAATATTTAGAACCAACAAAAAATGCATTCAATGTGACTTGAGAATAATAAAGATGAAGAAGAATATGCAGAGAATGATCATGTTTACTCTCCAGGAAGGTCTCTACCTGAGGGGGAGTAGAGTCATCAAATAGAAGATGGAAGTGGTTGTCATCCTAGAAATGACAACCATCCATATACCAATCATCACGACCGTCCTCCAAAACATACCAAGCATACAATTCTTGATGATATTCATCCATGATTTTCACCAAAGTACATTTCTCCTGTATGATTTCCAAGGATTCATGAATACTACGAAAACTATCCCTGAAACCATCTTGAAAGTTATGCAATGTGTCATGCATATTGACTTTAAATGCTTCAATCATGTGTAGAATTTTCCTGAGTTGAGAGTGCATATCCATTGTAAACACCACATATAATATACCAAAATAAATATCTTAAAATGATTTATCCGATGGCACTAATATGGTAGCAATCCGAGCATCCTATGAAAAGTTATGAACTCTGCAGTCCCGCCGTCATCATGAAAACCCCTCAAAATAGTTGATTTTAAATCAACAATATCTTCACTTCTAGAGCTTTGATTTGGACGATTTGTTTTTTGAAATTGTGAGAGGAACTCAGATCTGCAATTTGTTTTGGAAAATTCAGCCCCAACTGCTACAAAAATAAAAACAATTGTGTCGACGTCCGCGAAAAAACCCTTGAAAAATTACAGATTTTAAAATGTTGATATCTTGACATACCAAACTTTGTTTCAAACGATTTGCTTTTGCAAATTGGGTGTTTTTTTGATAGGAACTCAGATCTAGAACCAATTTCTGCAAATTTTGTATAGAAATGTACAAAAATTGTCTGAAAATTTTCGGCCCTCTTTTTCTTCTTCGAAAAACAAAATCTACAAAAATAAAAACAAATTGCCCACACTTCTTTCCAAGGAAAGTGATATGACACCAATTGCTAAGTACCAAAGATATGAATACAAAATAAACCATAACAGATCCAAGAAGAATATATGAAAACCACTGGGACCGGGGAATTAATGGGAAATGGATGGGACTCACTAGTCTTGATAGTCTTCCTAGCTGGCTGGGAACATCTATTAATCGGACGGTATAGTGGGCCTACATGTGATCGAGATCATAAGGAACTGGAGAATAATATTGTATAATGAATGAATGCATAATTACATATATAATGAATGAATGCATAATTACATATATAATAGCAGCATTGGCGAAGGATTAACTTTATTATAGAAAAACCTTGGGGTAGGGAAACACCATACAATGGATCCTATTATGGAAGGGATCCTCTCTTGTTCACTTTCCTCTTCGAGGGGACAACCTCCTAATGAGATTCATCTCCAAATACATTGCTTGAACCCCTTTATATAGTGCTACCATCACCTAAGAACATTCTATAGGAGGAATCTTCTAGAAGCATCACCTTCTAAGAAGTCCTCTTATATTTATTGTATTTAACTACCCATTTAGTATATCTAACTACCATAGTGGGCCTTATTTAATAATATAGTGGACCTAGTCCACCTTACATTGAATGTCCTCCACTACTTCTCTAGCTACCTAACAATATCGGCATGGCAGTGAAC